>JALPQI010005947.1:0-62856 GCA_025490895.1 Thaumatotibia leucotreta | reverse complement strand
TTTAAAATGACCTGTAAGTGAGGAAGATGGTCTGGAAGTGCTTAGTGTGTCCCGGGGTTCTGGACACGGAGACCACCTTCCGGCCTAAGACCGCGTTCAGCAGCGACGACTTGCCCACGTTGGGTTGCCCCACACAGCCGATGGTGAGAATCCCGCTTTTGTATTTCTCGTGCTTGTAGTATGATGTGTCTGCTTCTTGAAGAATTGTTTCGCCTGATGGATAATTGTTTGATTTAGGAAGTTTCTTGAGTTGTTACGGTCGTCAGCAAGGCTCGGAACCGGTTTTTTTTTTAAAACCTCGAAATAGCCCAATATTTAAAATGTTTTATATTCTTTATGTAGTACTCAAAATGTTACAAAATTACCAACGTCGTATTTTTAAATTACTACATTAACAAAGAATTTATATACCGAAGAACGAAAAAGAACGAAATTCGAACCGTTCTTTTGTATGGAGTAAAAACCGGTATCCGAGCCCTGCTCGTTAGAGACAATGTGGACCAAGTTTTTTAGGAAACGTTTTATAATCAACCTTCTTAGGAGGGTAGGAACTAAAATGGGCTTTTTATCACCACTAAAAGCCATTTCATGATGGGTCAGAATAACAAGAGAATATCCTAGTCACTAACTCAAGCACAGTATAATAAAAACTGAACTCGGGATATTTTATTATTTTAACCCTAAAATTGACAGAATTTAAAAAATCGTGCGTTCTAGCCTCCTCGGCGCTGTGTAGAGCAAAAAATTCTGTCTTTAAAAAAAATACAAAAAGTGGGTCAAAAAGTATGTATCTTTTAAGATACACTGCCAAGTTAAGGGTTAAGAAGGTTCGAACTTTTTCTACTGTCAAAAACTTTTGCTTGGAGCCCGTTTATCAAAAGCTTGTAATTTGTTACACTACCGGGAGGCTTTATCTAATTAATTGGGATAAAGAGTGCTTCTATTTGAATTACAAGCAATCGCAACCCATAAACGACAACGGGTAACAAAATAATTACCAAAAACTTAACTTCAGCGCGATCTGCTTGAGCGAAATCTGTACAGAAATTTATGACACGCAAAGGGGGGTTCAAGTATTACGTAACGCCATTTTCTGGGGAGGGGTCTCGTAAAACGTTACGATGCGTTACAGGGGCGGGAGGGGGTCTTCCTTACCACATGTTACGTAACATTGTTTTTTAAGTAAAAAACTAGGGAATCAATACTCCCAAATTGGCAACCCTTTTCAATTACGTTTCACGTGGAATCCGAATACCGCAAATGCAATTAAAACTATACCAAGGATAAAAACTATAACATAACTTTTTGCGACTTTAGGGTAAAAATGGTCATTTGAGTGTTACGTAACGCTTAAATAGGCGGGGTAAAAGAGCGTTACGGTGCGTTACAAGGAGGGGAGGGGGGGGGGGGGGGGGGGGGGTCAACAATCTTCAAAAATTGCGTTAAGTAATACATGAACGCTCTCAAATCCACAAAAGCCAAGTAATATGTACGACGCATACGTGTCGTGATTGGCACTAAATAGAACTTACCAACTTTCTAGTCTTCATAATCGAACTCTTGATTGGCATCATTACCAAAAACTTACGTGGTCTGGTTAAGTCAAAACAGAAATTTCTGACAGTCATGCAAATGTATAGCACGAAAGCCAAGTAATATGTACGACGCATACGTGTGGTGATTGGCACTAAAATAGAACTAACCAACATTCTAGTCTTCATAATCGAACTCTTGATTGGCATCATTACTAAAAACTTACCTAAACGTGGTCTGGTTAAGTCAAAACAGAAATTTCTGACAGTCGTTCAAATGTATAGCACGAAAGCCAAGTAATATGTACGACGCATACGTGTCGTGATTGCCACTAATCTAGAACTTACCAACTTTCTATTCTTCATAATCGAACTCTTGATTGGCATCATTACCAAAAACTTACGTGGTCTGGTTAAGTCAAAACAGAAATTTCTGACAGTCATTGCAAATGTATAGCACGAAAGCCAAGTAAATATGTACGACGCATACGTGTGGTGATTGGCACTAAAATAGAACTAACCAACATTCTAGTCTTCATAATCGAACTCTTGATTGGCATCATTACTAAAAACTTACTTAAGCGTGGTCTGGTTAAGTCAAAACAGAAATTTCTGACAGTCATGCAAATGTATAGCACGAAAGCCAAGTAATATGTACGACGCATACGTGTCGTGATTGGCACTAAACTAGAACTTATCAACTTCCACCTAGTCTTCATAATCAAAATCGAACTCTTGATTGGCATCATTACCAAAAACTTACGTGGTCTGGTTAAGTCAAAACGAAATTTCTGACAGTCATGCAAAAAGCCAACTAATATGTACGACGCACACGTGTCGTGATTGGCACTAAAATAGAACTGACCAACTTTCTAGTCTTCATAATCGAACTCTTGATTGGCATCATTACTAAAAACTTACTTAAACGTGGTCTGGTTAAATCAAAACAGAAATTTCTGACAGTCGTACAAATGTATAGCACGAAAGCCAAGTAATATGTACGACGCATACGTGTCGTGATTGGCCCTAAACTAGAACTTACCAACTTCCGCCTAGTCTTCATAATCGAACTCTTGATTGCAGGGCTCGGATACCGGTTTTTACTTCATACAAAAGAACGGTTCGAATTTCGTTCTTTTTTGTTCTTCTGTATATCAATTCTTTGTTAATGGAGTAATTTAAAAATACGACGTTGGTAATATCTTAACATTTTGAGTACTACATAAAAAATATAACACATTTTAAGGTTCTCGAAAAAAACCGGTTTCGAGCCTTGCTTGATTGACATCATTACCAAAAACTTACTTAAGCGTGGTCTGGTTAAGTCAAAACAGCAATTTCTGACAGTCATGCAAATGTATAACACAAAAGCCAACTAATATGTACGACGCACACGTGTCGTGATTGGCACTAAAATAGAACTGACCAACTTTCTAGTCTTCATAATCGAACTCTTGATTAGCATCATTTTACTAAAGACTTACGTGGTCTGGTTAAATCAAAACAGAAATTTCTGACAGTCGTTCAAATGTATAGCACGAAAGCCAAGTAATATGTACGACGCATACGTGTCGTAGTCGGCACTAAACTCACCAACTTCCGCCTGGTCCTCATAATCGAACTCCACATTAGTTTCCTCTTTAATCTTCTGCTCCCAAGAGCTGAGGTCCACGTTGGTCCCGACCAGCTCCCTGCAGGCCTCCATGAGTTTCGTGGCCCCCTCCGCGCACATGCGCTGGCGGCCTCGCCTCCGGCGCACTTGGAGGCCTGGAGACCAATTTGTTGAATTAATTCATCAGTGTCATTAACTCAAGTTTTAGAAGACAATGAAAACTATTATAGTATAATCACCAAATTTTTTTATATATATTTATTTTCAAAACTACAATTTATGTACGTATATTAAATTTAACTAATCTACATAACCTAACCTATATCTAAGATTGGCTCTTGTGGCGTTGTACCGAGGATGCTGGCGGCATTTCCTCGCTGTATCGCAATACTGATGCGTTGTGCGAAGAAGTCACCAAATTAAAAAGAATTAAAACCGATTTTCCCATCATCACAGCCCGAATTCATGTCAACAGGACCATCTTGGGGTTATACACGTTCGAATAAAATAGTACATTACGACACAAGTGCGAAAAACATGAAATTCGAAACGAGTGGCAATGTTTTAAAACACGACCGATAGGGAGTGTTTTAAATCGACACGAGTTACGAATTTCGTTTTTGCACGTGTCTAGTACAGTCAAGTGCAAAAATAAGTATCGAAAGAATCCGTTCATAAATATGTTACGACGTTCTTATTACGCAGAATTAGAGTGCACTGGGACATATTTTTGAACGTTTTTGTATACCCCTTATTTTGTCTTCGACTGTACGACGTTTTTTAGTACAGATGGCCCTCCGAAGTTTTGGACCTGACGTAAAATGGCCCACTTCTCGCACTAGAGATATTGAGTAACATACATACAAAAAAGATGTATTCTGTGAACCGCATAAATATATTCGCACAAAAGTAAAAAAAAACAACACATTTTTGGGATTCCCCGTACTTATAACTGAAAATCTAAATTTTACTATGAATAATATGAATTTGGTCATTAATTTTTATGATGTACAGGGTGCAACGACGTTCTTATCATTATCACACAGAAGAAAAGTGCACCGGGACATATTTTTGAGCATTTTTATACACCGTGTTTTTATTGATTTCCATTAAATTAAAGGGAAGCTTATTTAGGTCAAAATAATCAATTTATCTAAGAAACTAGTGTCTTAACTCTTACTGTTATTGAGTTATTTAAAAAATAAGTTTAATGACTAATCAATCAAGTGCATTGCAATCTTTATTACCTACATCCTAATGGTATTACTTATTTTGACATGTGCCGTCAGTCACCTGAGATCTTGTTCTTAAGGTTCTCTCACACTTGCCATTACAATTATTATGTAAAGCGAAAAAAAAAAATTTTTACGCAATTGACTAAAGCCGATATACCAGGCAACTTCTAATAATGTCCCAAGTAACCTGTCCAATTTAACGAAAATCAATAAAAACACGGTGTATACACCTTATTTTGTCTTTGACCACATTACCATACAAACTTCCGCCAAATAATCTGTAATGGCGAAACTGGCAACATTAATGTGCAAAAGAACCGTCTAATTTTGTAGCTTAGTTTACGTTACAAAAGCCGCGAATATAGTCGTAAACATTGTACTGGCAACGTTCTATATTTAGCACATCGACGCTTATCGAAATAATATAGATAAAGCGTATGCGAGCGTTTGTGTATTTACTTGATATTAGCAGCGCTGGAGCGCCGTGTACATATAAAACTGTAAGTACCTTTATATTTCACGAAATATTGGGTCATTACATTAAGTACCTATGAAATTTGCGTTTTTGGTCAAATACTTTAGTTCGTCCCTAATTTTAATATCTAAAGAGTATCTTAGAAATATGTTTTGGACACCGCATTAAAGTCTTAAGCACGCAAACATTTGGGTTGTAGAATGCAAACATAAGAACGAGACTGAGCTTCGGCTTATAAAGATCGTAAGAACGAAAAATGGCTGAAAACCGAATTTCAAGTGTCATTTCTCCAGTGCAGTGAGTTTCGGACTTTTTATCTGGTCTATTTTGAAGAGAAAGGTGAGAGCAATTAAACATGAACATGCTAGTATAAATGCAATGAAGAAAGCGACCGTATTTCACTGGCACATACCACTACCACTGGATCACAAACGTGCTGCGAGCAAAATTTTTTTTACAATTTGAAGACCATAGTCAAGGCAAAAGGTAGTCATATTGACGAAAAGTAAATTTAATCACAAAATGTAATATTTTTTCTCTTGTTTTTCTTACTTATAGTAATAAATTGTTGCAACTAAAAAATCGCAGTCCTTTGAAATTGGTAACACTTCATATCGTTCACCATGTACTTTAAAATAAAATTAGTTGGAATATAATCGGCCCTGCCGTTTTTGAATAACTACGGAACCCTATAATGAGCATGGCCCGACATGATCTTGGCCGGTTTTTTTTTGTTTACGGCACATGATATAATTGGCCGTGTGGTTACGGCCGTAAGAATACATTTGTCACCACCCCAACTCCTCCTGCGGGTGTCGTAAGAGTCGACTAAGGGATTGAAGTGTCACTGACCATTATTTCGTCGGCTGACAAGCAAAACTCACTATAAAAACTGTCACTACTCTTAGCAACCTCTTAAGTCATTATTGAATCAGGACTGAGATACGAGCTTTATTTCAAGTAGGTATTTGTTACTTAGTGATTTTTGCTTGTCACCCGACGATTTGATAAAAGATTGATGATGGGCAGCAGCGTCATCATAGTGGACACATTACTGCGATCGCCAATCGGCTTGCCCAGCGTGGCGATTATGGGCATTTACCTCCTAATACGTCTATAATACGCCTAGTTAATGGGAAAGACCTACGTCCAGCAGTGGAC
The DNA here is from genome assembly GCA_025490895.1 of Thaumatotibia leucotreta. Classification (NCBI taxonomy): domain Eukaryota; kingdom Metazoa; phylum Arthropoda; class Insecta; order Lepidoptera; family Tortricidae; genus Thaumatotibia; species Thaumatotibia leucotreta. The sequence continues at coordinate 56,841 of JALPQI010005947.1, read as the reverse complement.
TATCATAGGCTGATGATGATGATGACATGATATAAACACCTATAATATTATATTTTGCAGGTAATCATGGACGAACAGCTAAAAATAAAATCCCGACTCCTTGTCGCGTTCAAGCAAGCCGAAGATACGCTAAGATCAACTCTAGCCTCTCTCTTCGTAAACAAGGATGCCGCTATAGTCGACTACGACAATTTTAGGGCCATAGCGGACAAACTGTTTGCAGTGGAAGACAAAATAATGGAGATAACTATGAACGGAGACGAATTTTCGGCGGAAAAGTTGAAGCGAGTGACGGAAAACGCGAGGGAATGGAAGGTTCGGTGGCAAAGTTTGAAGGCGAGGTTCGAACAACGTGTTGGCAGTTAAAGTCTATTTTTAGTTGTCTTATGTAATAAACAATTTTCTAGAATACACCGTATTTTTATTGATTTCCGATTAAAAAGCTTATTTAGGTCAAAAATAATCAATTTCTCTAAGAAACTAGTATCTTAACTCTTATCGTTATTGAGTTATTCAAAAAATAAGTTTGATGACAGAACAAGTGTATTGCAACCTTTATTACAGCCGAATGGTACTTATTTTGACGTAGGCCGTCAGTCACCTGAAATTAACTTTTGTGTTATTCTTAAGGTTCTCTCACACTTACCATTTCATTTATTATGTATGAAAACGAAAAAAAAAATTTTTTTCGAGTTCGACTAAAAGCTATATACCAGGTAGCTCCAATTAACGTACCAAGCAGCCTGTTAAATTTAACGGAATTCAAAAAAAAACACGGTGAATACTTGCATTTAATAGAAGTTGCGAAAGTTAAATCAACACAAAAATACCAATTTCATTGATAATGACCCAATAGTTTTGACAGTTCTAAAAAAACCGGCCAAGAGCATGTCGGGCCATGCTCAGTGTAGGGTTCCGTAGTTATTCAAAAACGGCTGGGCCGATTCTGTTCGAAATAGTTTTATTTTAAAGTATTATATAAGCCCATCATTCATGGTTTTTGTCATATTTTTTGGTCCTATGGATCAAAAGTTTAGCCCCCCCCCCGACACAATTTTTTTTTCTTCTGGAGCGATTATCTCCGAAAATATTGACTTTAGAAAAAATCTTTCTGTCAAAACCCTTATTCTTTTTAAGAGATCTATTCAATGATATCCTACATTATAAGATTACAGCAAATAAAAAAATATCCCCACTTCATTAGTTGGGGAGGTACCCGAAAAAAAAAATATTTCTAGTTTTTATTGTACCACTTTGTTGGCATGATTAATATGAGGTCATTTTCACTTTTAGGGACACCCAATTCGCTTAACTCTCACAAAAAAGTTAACTTCGATGTCAGTTTTGTAACGACAATTAAGCATTAAATATTAACAAATTTTTTTAATCATTTAATCCAGAAAAAATATGCGTTTATGCAATATAAAAACATGAATAAAGTGGATTTACGTAAATATTTCATGCTAAATTGTCGTTACAAAACTGACATCAAAGTTAACTTTTTGGTGAGAGTTAAGCTATTTGGGTGTCCCTAGAAGTGAAAATGCCCATGTATACCTGTTCCAAATTGCAGGTTTCTAGTATTAACGGCCACTGAACTATGCTGCGGACAGACGGACAGACGGACATGGCGAAACTATAAGGGTTCCGTTTTTGCCATTTTGGCTACGGAACCCTAAAAAGATATTGAATTGACTTGCCATTCATAATGCCTATTATAATAAATAAGAAATAGTACATTTTGATACAAGTGCAAAAAATATTTTTTTCGACGAGGGTGAAAGTTGAAGCCCGAGTGAAACGAGGGCGCAATCACCCGAGTTCAAAATATATTTTTTCATAACAAGTGCTTTAAAAAGAGAAATTTAATATATAACTTTGTCGCACTAGTTAGGAAATAGTACATTTCTATACAAGTGCAAAAAAAATCTACGAGGGTGAAAGTTGGAGCCCGAGTGAAACGAGGGCGACAATCACCCGAGTTCAAAAGAAGTTTTTACACGTGTAAGGGACGAGTTTTTTCATAACAAGTGCGTCAAAAAGAGAAATTAAAGTTCGTTTTTTCGCACTAGTTAGGAAAAATATGTATAGTAGTAGTAAATCACTTTATTGTACACAGAATATGTTACAAAAACAGTTATACAGTAATTTAGGTACAAAGGCGAACTTATCCCTATAAGGGATTTGAGAGATTGAGTGGAGAACCAAAAGATGTGTATTACTTTACTGGAGTTAATAAAAAAAAGTAACTTACCAGCCTTATCGCTAGTAGCTCCATTCAAATTGTACCCCGGACAAGACGTGAAGTACACAACCTTGAGTCCCGGGTATGTCTCAGTGAGGAACGTCTTCCAGGCAACCACGGCCGCTGCCGGCACTAAGTCCACCTTGTTGAGGACCACGATCATGTTCTTCTGTTGTTCGGTCACGTGTTTGTAGAGAGATGGTGGGAACATCATGCCCTGGGGAGATTTTAGTTTTTTATTACAATTTGCAAGCGTTTTATTGCGGAAAAAAACATAAAGGCAAGTATTTTCAGAAAGGTACGTAGGCCACACTGAAAGTTTCGGGAATGACCCACTTAGAGATCACTCAGCATATAGAAACAATCATTTTCTGAAAGTATAACTGTTTAGTATTTTTTTGAGGTATAATTTATTCAGTTAACACCTGTATTTTAGGATTTCATGCTATTTGAAAATTGTGTGTCGGGCGATTTTACGATTTTCACCCAAAAATTTTATTCTGTAGCGTTTTTACACTACTTTCAATATGGCCTTACTCAACAATGAAGCAGAAATAGGCTTAGATTCTTATTTAGTAACAAAGCTCAGTTATTGTAGGACTGCTTGTAATACATAGTTTTCACAAATTGTATTGCTTTAGATTTTTTCTTATGGATGATTATAAAGATCAACGTCTTTTAACAGCCATCCCCTAATTTTAAATCGCACTAATCTGCTAAATCATAGAGAATTCATAAAACAAATTATGTTAGGAAATTCGGACATTCTTAGGTATCCATATGACTCACTAGAAAAAAATCCAAAATAAATATTTTGTCTTAAAAAATCTTTAGTCCCAATGAACTACCCAAACCTTCCATACAAAATTCCGAAAACTGAAAATTTTCATACAAAGTGTGATCTAGGAAAAATGGGTTATGAGCTTTGAGTTGGTTCAATTGTATTAAAAATATGTACACATTATCAATAAGAGTTAAGAAAGGTGATAATTTAAACAATAGAGGCATGATTAATATAGTTTCCTAGATTCCCGAAACTTTTCATCATTATCATCGGACAAATCACGTGTAATTTTTTGTTACTCTCAAATTCTGCTGAATAGCATTATAGCCAGTAAAAAATCTTCACTTTTTTATAAAAACACTTTTTAAATACTAAGTTTTAAAACTCGCGAACATTTACCTCGTAGTTGGCTAAAAAGTAGGTGAATTCAAATGTTATTAAAAGGACTACTTAAGTTGGCAAAAAATTACACGTCATATTAGCTAGGGCCTGAAAATATCACCAAATATCACCATGGGGGATGGGGGGGTCTAAAACAGGTCAAAATCGTATGACGTGATATCAATACAAGTCGCACTAGTTGGACTGATACGAGTAGGCTCCATAAAAATGTGGTTGAGTTTAGAAGACTTAAATAGATTCAACAATCTTGTACTTATTGTTGAATTTTCTAAAAGGTTTACATTAAAGTCGCCGCATATCAAAAAAAATCAAAAATCAAAAATAGTTTATTTATATAGACAGTGAGTTGAGTAAGTACCATTGATTTAGAATATATAAGTGGATCCCCAAACAGCTCAAAAAAATGGCCCCAAAAAATGGGCTGCAGAAGTAAATATTGCGGTCCTTTTGCTCCGCTATAAGTAACTTCTTACCGCAAACTGATATTTTATGAAGCACAGATTCCATTACACTTTCAAATTGCTCAAAATTACTTAAAGGCGGCCTGTACACACACATAACAATAAATTTATCTAATTCAATAGCACTCAATTCTATTCTAATGGACAAGCCCTATAAAGAAAAAGAGAGGCCAAGTCCAGCAGTGGGCAGGGTACTCACGGCGAACCGCACGTCGACGACCAGTAAGAGAATGTCACACATCTCTAGAACCCGCCACAGTTGCCGCCACGTTTCCAGGTTCAGCTCGAAGTAGGACATCTGCTTCCAGTACTCTGTGGCTTGCAGGCTGTTTATGTACTCCTGGAAGAACAGGGTGCTTAGTAGGGTGTCACTGATGTATCAAGAAAAATAGTAGATTGTGTCACAAGGGATCAAAATGATATATTTCCGGCGGGTTCCCTCTATCTGGCATAATTTTGTTTGTCCGAAACGCTTATGACATAATAGACTTGTCATAATCTATTTTGGCATAATCTTAATGAGGCAGAAACATCACTTGGCATAAATAACAATATTTCGAACATTATTTTGCCCGAAACTATCTTGGCATATCATTATTTACGCCGAGTGTGAGGCCGAGTGAGACAGAAATTAGATTTGAATATTTTTTTTGGGCATATAGCCACATGTTCGAAACTTGCATTTTTCGTCAGGCAGAATTTGTTGTGAGGGTGAAAATTTCTGCAGTGAGCGAGCGAAGCGAGCGAACAAAACCTTCCGGGACAGATCCGACTCGGATAGGTTAGGTTAGAAGACTAAGGCGTGAGCTTTGCTCCCGCCTTAGTCTTCGAGGTTATTTTTTTTACCAACCTAGAAAGTACTCAGCTCAGTAACACAGTAAGTAACGTGCAGAATATAACTACTACTACCTCGATTATATTGAATGGTTGTAATTATTCATCTATGCCGATACTTTTTATGCACATCCAGATTATGTTTCACCATAAATAGGAGCATCGAAATTATGCTCGTATAATATTCGAACAATTCGGAATCTGCCACAACGAAATATGCTAAAGTTGAGTATGCCACAACAGTTTCTGCACAAAGCCCATTATGTCTACATAGTTTATGCCATATAGAATTATTCATAAAAGAATTATGCCACAACAGGGTGAACCATTTCCGGCGTGGGCGTATATTGAATCCTGAATGGAGCGACGGATTCCACAATTGAATCCCGACCATAGGGACCGTAGCTAGCAGGGCGCAGGCCGAGGGTGATCCGGACGAGGACCCTCTTAATGGGTCAAAACATGTCGAGCCATCATCGACTTAAATATGTGAGTGACCCGGTTCGATAATATTTAATATATATGAGTCTCACGTTGTTAGTTATATTATAATTCTAAAATTGCTAATCGTTTATCGTCGATGCCGTCACATTCTAACAAGGCAAGTGCACGCTAAATGGATAAAACGGGGCCACCAGATGACTCACGGTAAAATACTTGTGTTCCTGAGCATCCAACTGTGCGGGGGTCATGTTAAAGTCCCACGGAGGCCGCTTCGGGAACGCCAGGTCCGACGGGAAGTACTCATTAGGGTCCACCTCCAGCTCTGGCTCCTGGACTGGGTTCAGGGCTTTCCTGGTCAAAAATTAGATCATCATCATCAGCCTATAATTAGTCCACTGCTGGACGTAGGCCTGTCCTATTAACTATGACGCATTAGGAGGTAAATGCCCATAATCGCCACGCTGGGCAAGCGGATTGGCGATCGCAGTAATGTGTCCACTATGATGACGCTGCCCATCATCAATCTTTTATTAAATGATGTTCAGTGACACTTCAATCCCTTAGTCGACTCTTACGGCACCCGCAGGAGGAGTTGGGGTGGTGACAAATGTATTCTTACCTGCCGTCACCACACGGCCTGATATTAGATAATGGATTAAAACATAACATTACAGTACTGCATGTTGATAATGATCACTATATCTTTTGAAAAGACACTCCCCGGTTGATGTTGTTTTAAAAGAAATTAATTTTGCTTTTGATCTCAAAGGTGTGATATTTATAGTATTAGTCGTATAGTGATCGTTATCAACGTGTGGTAGGTATTGGTGGCAAAGTATGGTTGACAGAAAAATCAAATACACGGGTATTTTATCAATTACTAAAATTACAGAAATTATTGTCATTTTAATTATAATAATGAATTACCTACACATATTTTAATCACTTATTCAAATTACACTGATTAAACTAGTAAACTGCTAAAATGTATTCAACAGATTCGGCTGTCAAACCTTCCCGTCAAATTGAATAATCCATTATATAACACTGATCTTACTCTACTTGAAATAGTTACCTGAATATTAATTTTGATTAAAATATAAACTTCGCAAAATGTCACTTAAAGTACTATGATGTGTCAAAAATTAATGACATTAGATTTTATCTTTTTTAAAGCAGGATAAAGTTTGTATGTATCCTCAGGAGAGTACTATTTTTTTCTAGAGTACGAGTAATAGAACAAAATAGCATTTTCACATTTCGACGCTTACCTTGAACACCGCTGCACTGCATCTTTAGACAATATCTTGTCGTAATTTGAATTCTAACAATGAAGCATTAGAATTCAAATTGCAAGTGCGTACTATTTTGGAATACTGCGTTGTTTATGATAAACGTCGATTTGTTACTTTTTCTGTCAACCATAGCCCTTGCCACGAAAAGTGCACGTTGATAACGATCACTAGTCGTAACTTCCATAATGTTACACTTACAAAGCATTCTCCTTCTTCATCTTGAGCTCAGCCTCGCTCTCCCGGTAGAACTTGAGCGCATATCTGTTGCGGTCCCTGCCCCCGCCCCGGGACGGCTGATAGTTGACGGAGACCACATCTTGGGTGGACTCGCCTGATGTTGCTGGTAACAAAGTCAAAGTCAAATAATTCTTTATTCAAATTGGAATAGCAACAGACTCTTTTGAATCGTCTAGGTATTAAAACTACTTCCGGTTCTAACCCTACACCGCTGACCCAAGAAGAACCGGTAAGAAACTTGCCGGGAATTATTTTTTCAAACTATCATGGTACATTTACAACTAACATGCATTAAAAAAAACATAAAATTGATTTTAAATAAATTGAAATATAATAATAATAACAAGAGATGTAAAGTCTCTAAAAAGTCAGAGTCAGAACATTTATAAGTAATCATTTATAAAGAAGTAAAGGTTTCTCTCCGAATAGGTATATAATAATAACATTATATAATGCACGTTTGGAGATGTACAAGGTCTCCAAGCGTAAATTATCGTAATTGAATGTCATGACTTTAACAAACTAATAATTAAATCCTAAATTACTCCCACGGTGTTTTGTCATTCATGTGTACTATAATAAGCTTTAGATATAAGTTTACGCTTTACAAAATTCTTAAATTTACTGACTGAAAATTCAGTAATATTTACTGGAAGTTTATTATAAAATCTTATACAATTACCCATGAATGATTTCCTAATTTTATGGAGCCGAGTGGCGGGTACGGGGTTATAAGTATTCAGTAATACAGGTTAATAAAGAGGTTTTGTTTGTAACACTAATGCATAAGTCTAGGGCTAGGATTTCGGTGGGATTTAGGTTTAGGATTTCGGTGGGATTTAGGTTTAGGATTTCGGTGGCATTTAGGTTAAGGATTTCGGTGGGATTTAGGTTTAGGATTTCGGTGGCATTAAGGTTTAGGATTTCGGTGGGATTTAGGTTTAGGATTTCGGTGGGATTTAGGTTTAGGATTTCGGTGGGATTTAGGTTTAGGATTTCGGTGGGATTTAGGTTTAGGATTTTGGTGGAATTTAGGTTTAGGATTTCGGTGGGATTTCGGTGACAAAGAGCAGTGGAGTTGATGTTACAAATATTTTTTGCTTGAATAAATGATTAACTTATAAAATAATAATCAAATTGTGTTCAGTTCAAGCTAGATTTATCAATGAATTAGAAATAAGATGAATTTTATTTTTGATAATCTAGAAAAATATTAAACAGCAACAAAAATTTGAGAAAATCTACTGATTTAATTTTCAAGATTCCTGTTTTCCCGAAGCCCTAAATATCGTAAATTATAATAAATAATAACAATATGAAATAATATAAAAGAATACTGAAATTCGTTTCACATGTAGTCAAATATTAAAGGTTGAATTTAAAACTTAAAATGGACAAAACCCTGTTAAAGAGTTTATATTTTATAAATTTTTTGAATAGTTAATTATTCAATCAATCATTAAAAAAATAACCAACAACTCCACCATTCCCTGTTCACCAAATGCCACCAAAATTCCAAACTCTATGCATAATCCTAAATTGAAAATTAATTTTCACAGCTGTCTGTAACAAACTGATTGTATATCTTATTCCTTTTGAGGTATTGTATTCAGACTATTTTTTGCAACTCAACAAATGTGCCCAATTTGCGTAATCCCAACGCTTGCGCAATACTTGTTGGGAATACATCCTTGGATTTCTTTGCAGATTTGTATGCAGGTTTCTCTCACAATGTTTTGCTTCACTGTAAAGCACTTCTGAATATTAAATCGTTTAATCATGTTGAGGTTTGGAACCCTAAAAATTCTTAACTACATACCGGCTGACAACTCACTATGAAAATTGTCACTTCTCTTCGCAACCTCTTATCTCAGTATTGAATCGGAACTTAGATACGATCTCTATTTCAAGTAGGTATTTGTTACTTAGTGAGTTTTGGTTGTCAACCGATACAATGTAACGAAAAATTTACGTTTAGTGTTTATCAGAAGTTGTGCCAATTTTTATAGTAAAGTGAAGAATATTAATTCATAACTGACAGGGAATAGGTCTCATACATGCATATTTATTCTCAAGTTTATGCTGGCTGTATGAGATTGCAATTATTTTGACTCAAAATGACCTTAGTATTTAAAGGTTATTAGTTTTTTTAATAGGAGTTAAATATTATAAATAAAAATAAGCCTTTATTATTGACCTTAGTTGGTATACTATTATTGCGTATCAATTTGGCCTTTGGCAAAGGCCTCCCCTAGAGGGATGTAACGGAAGCGGAAGCTGAAGCAGAAGTCTTGAATTTAGTTTAACAGAAGCGGAGGTGAAACCAAAAACAGAACCGGAACCAGAAGTGGACCTCAAGTGAGAACTAAGTAGGAGCATTCCATGAAAACATCTACTTTTTGTCGCTTACGACTCACTATGGTAGCTACCCTAATAAAATATGCTAGCTGTTAGGAAACACTGTCAATCTTAAAGCCTTGATATGTTATTATTATGCCGTAACTCAGCTTACTTATTTAATTTTTCAAAAGTATTGAAAAGACAGTGTCGCTTACGACATGTTTTCATGGAATGCTCCAGTAGACGAGATGTTAAGGGTAGGTAGAGATGGCAAGCGGAGAAATGAGCGAATGACAGGTATAAACCTGTAGGTTTTGGATGTACACCATACATGTCCCACCGTCGCACTAGGCTCCGACATCCGCTATGACTTCAGTTTTAAAAATAACAGAACCAGAACAGAAGCGGATGTGTAAAACAAAACGGAAGTTCCGCAGAAACAGAAGCGGAAGCAGAACTCCGTTACATTCCTACTAGAGATTTCCATTCCTCTCTGTCCATTATCTTCCCATCTTTTTTTCTGTCTTCCTTGCTTTTGTTTCCCATCTCAAGAATACCATTCAGTTACATCTTTGGACCACTTGCTTTTCTTGCTTCGCATTGTGTGACCAATCCATTTCCACTTTAATTTCCTTAATAGGAGTTAAACCTTAAATCCACATAAATAAGGGATGGTGTGTGTTTAAGCATAATTGGCACTCAATAGGCAAATGATTCTGGTTTGGGGAAAACAGCCTTAGCTGTCTTATCTAATACTACTACTACTACTACTAGTGTACTACTCTAATACTACTTTCTAGCCCAATAATTTCTGTTATGAACTGATATTTCCTTGATTAAAAATAAAGCAATCCCATGTACATAATTAACTTTTCACTATAATAAAGGCTTAGGTATCAGTTTTAAAGCAAAACCGTGTATTTGTAGGTTAGAAAGTTGTTTACTAAATAAGACAACTTAATTTTATTGGGCTGTAAGACCTGATCTAATATTTAGGACAACATCAAAGATTTAAGCATAAACAGTTATTACGAAATAAATTTATGGGAAGAAATCTACTTACTCGACAGTAATAGCGTTTTATTCTGCTTTTTAGACTGCAGCTGTTGTTTTTTCGCTTTACCGCTAAACGGTGTCTTTCGCCGTGCCTGTGGCATCTCGAATCTGTTAAAAATACAGCAAATTAGTTCACAATAACCTTGAAATAAGTTAAATTGGCTAATGAAATGCCTGTCCGCCTGGTGATAGCATCACTGGATGGCTAATTTACAGTTAACATGCGAAAGATAAGTATAAAAAGTATAGTTAATTATGGTAATGAAACCGCGTGGGAATTGCCGGTTCCAGTATCAAAAGAAGTAATTAAAGACTTTCATATCAGAAAAAAGAAACAGGTAATAAATTTCTTTGAATTTATAAACTATAAAACTTACTTTAAGCTATTGATTTACTTAGTTTTAAACTAATACGTACGGCAATTTCTCGAAGTATGGAGAGCAAAGCAAATCAAATGTCAAGTGAAGTGACATTGACAACACCAACTGTCACTTTTTCCAAAACATTTGTTTGAGCTGCATTTAAACCCTCTTGTTTTTGACATCAGACTGGCAATCGCAGCCTTCGCAGGGAAAATTGTCTAACAATGTCAAAAAAATCTATTTTGGGTCTTTTATATGACATACTAATAACTTTTTATACTAAAGTTTTTCATCCATCTCATACGATTTATCTATCTATCTGATCATTGTAGTTATATCCGAATTATAAAATTAATTTTTGCTTTTTTTGCAGCAGCAAAATAAAAAAGCTCCATAATATCGATCAACCGAACAGGAACACCGCGCTCATAAAATACCCAAATTTCTAACCTATTTCTGTGACGCGACGTTTTTACACTATTTACTGCGAAACTTGACTTTCCGTAAATAAATAAAGTTATTCAATTTACGGAAATTAAAGCGAAACTTACTAAGGTACATTTCTCAAAATGCTACCGTTATCTTTACTGCGAACCGCTCAGAATCATCCAATGCTGGTAGAACTTAAAAACGGTGAAACCTACAACGGGCATCTGGTTTCCTGTGATAATTGGATGAATATCAACTTGAGAGAAGTAATCTGCACGTCACGGGACGGAGACAAGTTTTGGCGCATGCCCGAGTGCTATATTCGCGGTTCCACGATCAAATATCTACGTATTCCCGATGAAGTCATCGACATGGTGAAAGAGGAGACGCAGGTAAAATTTAAATCGAGGGTCATTTTCTCGGCAATAGTGGCCAAAACATGAAACAAACTTTTGAGTAAGAAGTCCCAATTTATTTATGAGAGGAATTCTAACAGGTATACGATGATACAATGTTTATTTATTATAAATCCTGCAGGTGAAATCCCGGGGCCTGCGTGAGGTATCGAAGCGCGGCGGCAACATGCGCGGAGCCCGCGGTGGCGCGCGTGGAGCCTTCGGCGCGCGCCGCCCCGCCTCCGCTGCCACCGCCGCCGCCGCTGCTGGCGCTCGCCAACCCGGGACCAACCACCAACAACAACACAGGCCCATGAAGAAGAAGTAACCTAACCCGCTGCCGGAACATTCGCAAACCGGGAGTGAATACTGTCCTCGATTCCTGCAAACTACAGTCGAGTGCAGAAATATGTACCGAAACAAATATGTTACGACATTCTTATTACATACACAGAAAAGTGCACTGGGACATATTTTACATAGGTACACCTTATTTTGTCTTTAACTGTACTCGGAGTCAGAGGTTGGACTGTTTACGATTTTGAACTACAAACAAACGAAACTTATTGTGTCTATACAGGATGATTCTTGAGTCATGAGCAAGAGTGAACAGGGTATTAAAGTGCATGCAAACCAAAAGAGCATTCGCTGTTCTATCCCCCACTCTATGAAATCAACGAATCACGTTTCGTGTAACGATCGAATTTCATATAGAGTAGGGGGTTAGAACAGCGAATGCTCTTTTGGTCTGCATGCACCTTTAGGAGCAGTCACACGAACCAACTTTCACTTCAGAAACAACCAGGAAATTGTATACAAAATCTCTTAATTATGAGTTAATTGATAGTTAACTATCAATTGTCAGCCTGCTTAGTGACCCTGCCTATGAAGCTGGAGGTTCCAGGTTCGAATCCTGGCGAGGGCATTATTTATGTATTTATCACAAATATTTGTTCCTTGGTCATGGCTGTCTATATATCTATCTATGATATTTATCGTCGCCTGGTACCCACATCACAAGCCTTAATTGAGCTTACCGTGGGACTAGGTCGATTTGTGTAAGATATTTTGTATTTATTTATAATTAAGAGTTTTTTTTATGGTTTCTTGATTATCGCCATAGTGAAAGTTGCTCAGCATGACCGTCCGTAGTACAGTCAAAGACAAAATAAGGTGTACACAAAAATGTTCAAAAATATGTCCCTGTGCACTCTAATTCTGTGTAATATAAACGTCGTAAGATAATTAGGAGCGGATTCTTTCGATACTTATTTTTGCACTTAACTGTACCCTATTCACTCCTGCTCATGACCCAAGAATCATCCTGTATAAAAATATGACGTCATTTGAGAGACATGAAATAGGGTAACGTTAATTTAATTCTTAATATAAGCCTTTTGATGAAAACTGTTGTTTTATTTGACATTTCTAATTAATTTCTAGCTCTCGCAATCTGGGGCCCATAACATGATGGAGAGTTCCCCTTGTACAGTCGCCATCAGCCCTAGTTCACCATTATTAATTACAGGCCCCAATTTCACCACATTGACAAGTTCTACAATTGTAAATTTACGGTTTCTCCAATCGGGAGCGCCTATAGGCTACAGTTACCGCTTACATCGGAAGGGCCGTGCGTTTGTTTGCCACCAACATAAAATATAGTACAGGAACTTTAATAAATCAGCAGTAAATTGCTACTTTTTTGCGAAGCAATAGTACATTACATCAGAGGCCGGGAAAATGAGGTTTTGCGGCCAAGTTGGTATTATACCGGATAGGTAACGAGGCCGGGAATCCGTTTTCACGCCGAGGCATGTATAGTGCTTTTCTCAAACATACAAAGAAATACAAAAAAAAAATAATGACAATGTTGTCGAAATTTAAAAAAAGTTACTTTGCCGGCCTAGGTCAGGAAAGTTTTAAGAATAGTACATTGTGCATCAAGGGAGGCAAGTACGGAATTACTAACGAGAGTGTTAGAAGCCCGACGCCGTAGGCGGAGGGCTTTTAATGACTCGAGTTAGTATTCCGCTTACCAACCGTGATACATACAACGTTTTTCATCTCACTTGCCGACAAAAAAGTAACTTTTAAGACAAAATATTATTAAATGACGTGCTAACATTCCTATTACTCCCCAGGGAATTTCACTTTTCTATTACTCCCGCTACGCATGCTAGCAATGGCGCGCTTAGACAGCAAGTGTGATGAAAATTCCATTTCCATCCCAGTGGAACATTTCATTGCATGTTTGAGAAAAATTACAATTGTCACAAAAACCACAAGAATTGTAGCGAAATTCCGACAAGAGCCAAACCCAAGATTTAATGAAAATTTAACTAAACCTGAGAATAAAAAGTAGTTTATTAACGATATAATAACTTTATCAGTAATAATTTTATGTTGGTGGCAAACAAGCACATAGACCGTCCGACAGTAAGCGGTAGCCGTAGCCTACGGAGGCCTGTGACGTCAGTAGCAGTGATATTTTACAATTGTCACACTTGTAATTATGGTGAAATAGGCCACAGGTGCAACAATTGTAAAATTCCACTGTTACTGCCGTCGCTAGCCTCCGTAGGCTACGGCTTCCGCTTATTATCGGAATCGGCCCGTAAATTAAATCACTATTATAACATTTTACAAATAAAACTAAGGTAGATATAAAAAAAGTTTATTCCTCAATATTTACATGACTTATTTATTTCATATTTTAACCTATTTAGATACTTAAGTATAAAATTCAGTCTGACAATAAGTGTCAATATCATCTATACATCACAATTCATAATAAAACTCAGTTGTCTAATTTAGTAAGCAACTTTATAACCTCGAAATAAGTAGGTCACTCGATAAATTGTGAGATGCTCGAAATTTTTAAACGAAACGCACCCATATTCAAAATTTTTGCTACTCCCGTACTTTTATTTGTCATTTACATGGTCGTGATCACACCTTTAAGTCCCTACCTTACAGATGTCACGATAAGTCTATATTTTTATAACGCATTCGGGTTTACACGCAGTGCATTTTTTTGCATTTTAAGACACTTCGTGTATACAAGACTTAATGAAATATAATGGCTGACAACCTAATTAAAAAAAATATATTCAGATGAACAGTAAACCATAGAGGAGCTTTCTTTTTTAATTTTGACGATTCCCGCCCGATCTTGATGATTAATAAAATTGTGTTTGACTAAGAATATTAGTCAAATTTACAATTTTATTTAATAATAAATGTGTGGTCGTAGAAAAAGTATTGTATGCAATGCAACGTTGTTTAACTTAGTCAAAAAATGCTTCGGCTTCGCCTCAAATTGTTACCCACGTCACTCACCTTTTTTGACCTCTCTTAAACAAGAGTTGCATAAAATACTACTTTAAAAAGCAAATTTATTTGAAAAGAGAACACAACGTGCACCACTATTAATGTTATTAAAATTATAATGGCGAGTTTAATAAATTGGTAATTAGGTTCAGGCCGGTCCGGGCATCGGCGGCAGAGCTATCTCCATCTCTTCTAACTTCTTCCCTTTTTTTGATTTCTTCGGCTGCACTTTCATCTGTAAGAAAATTGTGTCCGTTAACTTCAAACTCAGATAAATCAGAGATATACTGAAATTTAGAACCGACCAAGAGCTTGTGGGGCCATGCTCAGTGTAGGGTTCCGTAGTTATTAAAAAACGGCTGGGCCGATTATGCTCGAAATAAGTAGTTTTATTTTAAAGTACTGTATAAAGTGCACTATTCATGATTTTTTTTCATATTTTTTGGACCTACGGGTCAAAAGTTAGAGGGGGGGGGGGGGGACACCATTTTTTTTTTTCTGGAGCGATTATCTCCGAAAAAAATTACTTTAGAAAAAAACTTTCTTTAAAGACCCTTATTGTTTTTAAAAAAGAGACCTATTCAATGATACCCTACACTAGAATTACAGCAAATTAAAAAAAACCATCCCCACTTCACTAGTTGGGTAGGTGCCCGAAAATTCACCCCACACTGGCCCACCGGTGGACAGCCACGTACCTTGTAGTGGACCTCGCGGATGTGCCGGTAGAGGCTGGAGTACCACCCGAAGGCGGTCCCACACTGGCCCACCGGTGGACAGCCACGTACCTTGTAGTGGACCTCGCGGATGTGCCGGTAGAGGCTGGAGTACCACCCGAAGGCGGTCCCACACTGGCCCACCGGTGGACAGCCACGTACCTTGTAGTGGACCTCGCGGATGTGCCGGTAGAGGCTGGAGTACCACCCGAAGGCGGTCCCACACTGCCCACACTGGTGGGGGGTCTCTCGAGTATGCATGGCTATTATGTGGTACTTTAGCTTTGCTGCGTTCTGTAACAAACGTTATACGTGTTAAATAAAAGCGCTTATAGTCTCCCGTGTGGTGACGGCAATAAGAATACATTTGTCACCACCCCAACTCCTGCGGGTGTCGTAAGAGTCGACTAAGGGATTGAAGTATCGCTGACCATTCTACAAGATTGATGATGGGCAGCAGCGTCATCATAGTGGACACATTACTGCGATCGCCAATCCGCTTGCCCAGCGTGGCGATTATGGGAATTTTCCTCCTAATGCGTTTATACGCATAGTTAATAGGAGAGGCCTACGTCGAGCAGTGGACTATCATAGGCTGATGATGATGATGATGATGATGATGCTTGTAGTCTAGCGGTAAAACGCACGGTCGTGGGTTCAATCCTGCCGACCTGCGAAAAAATTCAAGGGTGTATGTAAAGTCCCCAATAAGTACTGGGCCAGCGTTGGGACCACGCAAAATAGGCACGTTTGATGTCGAGTTGCGGATAAAATGGCCAGAACAACAACGTATGTGATGAAAAAACATTGTATGCATCACGGTCGGTACGCGAATTACGAACTCGAATCATTAAAAGCCCTCCGCCCGGCGTCGGGCTTCTAACAGACTCGTTAGTAATGCCGTACATGCCTCCCTAGGTGCACAGATGGGCTTTCTTATCTTTATTGCGATGCACGTTTTACATGTGTATGTATGGCAGCGGACGTGGCACGTGTATGTGTGTATATGCATGTATATATGTGTATGCATGTATGTATGACGGTCACCTGGTAAGACTAATTACCTATTGCAACATAAGGACATCCGCCAAGTCAGCTGCGCACGTTCCACCGACCAGCCGCACGAGGTGCAAGATCAGCATAACACGACTTTACCTAACTAATGTAATTCTATTAGCACGCACTCTTGATTCAGACTTCGAACAACTGTCCTCGCACTTAGCCTATAATTTTTGTATTGTAATTTTAATTAAATTAGTATTAAAAGTTTTTGGTTTTTTTTCGGACCTCCGATTGTAGCTTATTATTATTATTGACTTGCCGCAGACGTGATAATTGTGTGTATGTATGTGTGTATATGCGTGTATATGTGTGTAATGTGTATACATGTATGTATGACGGTCACGAAGAAGTAATCTGCACGTCACGGGACGGAGACAAGTTTTGGCGCATGCCCGAGTGCTATATTCGCGGTTCCACGATCAAATATCTACGTATTCCCGATGAAGTCATCGACATGGTGAAAGAGGAGACGCAGGTAAAATTTAAATCGAGTGTCATTTTCTCGGCAATAGTGGCCAAAACGTAAGGTAAAGGCATCTAATACCGTGGGTGCCAAATTTGGCACCTATCACCGTGTTATTTCGAATAACGCATTTTAAAAGTAGACCAATCAACTATCTTCAAAATAATTATTTCATGCATAAAGCTTATTCCATTGGCTAGCGGACCTTATAGCGCTAGTGTGCGTGAGTGAAACAAAGGACGCACAATTCGTCAGTAACCGCGACAGCAGCACTGGACGAGGACGTGTCATACAAACGCGTGGCGCCACAAGTGAGTATACTCGAACTTTATCAACCATTTACTTCATAACCGATGCAATTTTAGTAATGCTGTGGGTTTTATACGATTAATCATAGTTTTTTTTACATTTTGTGAGTGACGTTTTGATATATTCGGCCTGGAAATACGTTTAAATTAAAAAAACAAAATACAGCGTTGATAGGCGTCGATTTTTTCGTGAATTTTAATTCCGCGGTATACCACGGCAATAGTTAAAAACGTAGTTTTGCTTTTTCTTGCATTATTTTTGTTACGTGTCATCGTAGATGTATTATAATAAAGTAAATACAATCTTGATCTATTGACCATATAAAAAAACTATTTCCGCGATATGAAAAGTACTCTGCAAACCCTTAATTTTTAGTAAAAACTTCAGTACTGATTTTGTCGTTTCTATAGTAACCCATATTTGGTCATGTTGTTTAAACATTGAGTTTTTGAACTGTTTTTACATACCAGTTATGTGATTTTGATTGTAAAGCAAGGTTATAATGCATATTTTTGATTTGCGCGGAATAAACAACTGCATCATGTTATTTTTGTTAATCGGCATTAGATTTTATAACACTCCCAAATTAAGCCTATTACCGATGGTACAGTCGTCTAACCCTCGGTAATAGAATGTATGAGAATGTATTACCGAGTCATTCAAAATTTTGTGGGTCGGTAATTGGTTCCTAAAGAAGTATCTATTACCGTGTGACAGTTTAGTCTTTCATCGAAATAAATCACTTTTGGGGTACCGTAGGGACAACATTTTAATAGAATTAGGACCGTATGGTAAGGTCCCAATTTTATTAAAATGTTGTCCCTCTAAAAACTCTAGTTTAGCTACTACGATGTTTAATCGCATATGTAGTTGTCAAAAGTTGTTACGACAGACAGATATTTTACATTATAATAATACATTAAATACCTACGTATTTCATTTTTATTAATGTAACGAAACGATGCCATAAATTACTATACCATGTAATGTATGTATAACTGTGAACTACACATAAAGCATGTGACAAAATACTTTGTAATAAGTTGTCACTTGTTAGCCAAAGTGTCTGCAAGTGGAACACAAAAGAAAAAAAAGTTTAGTACATTTAAAGATAAATAAATAAATAAATCGTTCCCCTTAAAAAAAAAAAAATTTTTAATAATAGTATACAGAACCCAATCCATTATTATTTCATTTAACCCTCGGTAATTAGTTCTAAATTTTGAAGTGCGTTCCTAATACCGATGGTTGAAAAATGTTATTTTTTATACCCTCGGTAATATAATCTAAATTCGCGGTAATAGATTCAGAGCAAGTCTTCTACACCGGTAATAGAAGATGCGCCTATTTTAGTTTCAATATTTTTTTTGTCATATATATTAATCGAAAATGAGTCAATACGAGTCAGTTACGAATCTAAAAATTCAATAAACTTACTAAAATATAAAAAATATTCCAGGTCGCTATAATGCCTAGTTATCCATAATTTTTTCAAGTGATTTGAAATACTGCGATTTACCGCGGTATTGGGCGGCTTTACCTTAAAACAAACTTTTGAGTAAGAAGTCCCAATTTATTTATGAGAGGAATTCCAACAGGAACACAATGATAGAACGTTTATTTATCATAAATCCTGCAGGTAAAGTCCCGGGGCCTGCGTGAGGTGTCTAAGCGCGGCGGCAACATGCGCGGAGCCCGCGGCGGAGCGCGCGGAGCCTTCGGCGCGCGCCGCCCCGCCTCCGCCGCCGCCGCCGCTGCTGGCGCTCGCCAACCGGGGACCGACCACCGACAACAACACAGGCCCATGAAGAAGTAACCTGACCCGCTGCCGGAACATTCGCAAACCGGGAGTGAATACTGTCCTCGATTCCTGCAAACTACAGTCGAGTGCAGAAATATGTACCGAAACAAATATGTTACGACATTCTTATTACATACACAGAAAAGTGCACTGGGACATATTTTATATAGGTACACCTTATTTTGTCTTTAACTGTACTCGGAGTCAGAGGTTGGACTGTTTACGATTTTGAACTACAAACAAACGAAACTTATTGTGTCTATACAGAATGATTCTTGAGTCATGAGCAGGAGTGAACAGGGTATTAAGGTGCATGCAAACCAAAAGAGCATTCGCTGTTCTATCCCCCACTCTATGAAATCAACGAATCACGTTTCGTGTAACGATCGAATTTCATATAGAGTAGGGGGTTAGAACAGCGAATGCTCTTTTGGTCTGCATGCACCTTTAGGAGCAGTCACACGAACCAACTTTCACTTCAGAAACAACCAGGAAATTGTATACAAAATCTCTTAATTTTATGAGTTAATTGATAGTTAACTATCAATTGTCAGCCTGCCTAGTGACCCTGCCTATGAAGCTGGAGGTTCCAGGTTCGAATCCTGGCGAGGGCATTATTTATGTATTTATCACAAATATTTGTTCCTTGGTCATGGCTGTCTATATATCTATCTATGATATTTATCGTCGCCTGGTACCCACATCACAAGCCTTAATTGAGCTTACCGTGGGACTAGGTCGATTTGTGTAAGATATTTTGTATTTATATATAATTAAGAGTTTTTTTATGGTTTCTTGATTATCGCCATAGTGAAAGTTGCTCAGCATGACCGTCCGTAGTACAGTCAAAGACAAAATAAGGTGTACACAAAAATGTTCAAAAATATGTCCCTGTGCACTCTAATTCTGTGTAATATAAACGTCGTAAGATAATTAGGAGCGGATTCTTTCGATACTTATTTTTGCACTTAACTGTACCCTATTCACTCCTGCTCATGACCCAAGAATTATCCTGTATAAAAATATGACGTCATTTGAGAGACATGAAATAGGGTAACGTTAATTTAATTCTTAATATAAGCCTTTTGATGAAAACTGTTGTTTTATTTGACATTTCTAATTAATTTCTAGCTCTCGCAATCTGGGGCCCATAACATGATGGAGAGTTCCCCTTGTACAGTCGCCATCAGCCCTAGTTCACCATTATTAATTACAGGCCCCAATTTCACCACATTGACAAGTTCTACAATTGTAAATTTACGGTTTCTCCAATCGGGAGCGCCTATAGGCTACAGTTACCGCTTACATCGGAAGGGCCGTGCGTTTGTTTGCCACCAACATAAAATATAGTACAGGAACTTTAATAAATCAGCAGTAAATTGCTACTTTTTTGCGAAGCAATAGTACATTACATCAGAGGCCGGGAAAATGAGGTTTTGCGGCCAAGTTGGTATTATACCGGATAGGTAACGAGGCCGGGAATCCGTTTTCACGCCGAGGCATGTATAGTGCTTTTCTCAAACATACAAAGAAATACAAAAAAAAAAATGACAATGTTGTCGAAATTTAAAAAAAGTTACTTTGCCGGCCTAGGTCAGGAAAGTTTTAAGAATAGTACATTGTGCATCAAGGGAGGCAAGTACGGAATTACTAACGAGAGTGTTAGAAGCCCGACGCCGTAGGCGGAGGGCTTTTAATGACTCGAGTTAGTATTCCGCTTACCAACCGTGATACATACAACGTTTTTCATCTCACTTGCCGACAAAAAAGTAACTTTTAAGACAAAATATTATTAAATGACGTGCTAACATTCCTATTACTCCCCAGGGAATTTCACTTTTCTATTACTCCCGCTAGGCATGCTAGCAATGGCGCGCTTAGACAGCAAGTGTGATGAAAATTCCATTTCCATCCCAGTGGAACATTTCATTGCATGTTTGAGAAAAATTACAATTGTCACAAAAACCACAAGAATTGTAGCGAAATTCCGACATGAGCCAAACCCAAGATTTAATGAAAATTTAACTAAACCTGAGAATAAAAAGTAGTTTATTAACGATATAATAACTTTATCAGTAATAATTTTATGTTGGTGGCAAACAAGCACAT
This sequence comes from Thaumatotibia leucotreta, assembly GCA_025490895.1. Taxonomy (NCBI): domain Eukaryota; kingdom Metazoa; phylum Arthropoda; class Insecta; order Lepidoptera; family Tortricidae; genus Thaumatotibia; species Thaumatotibia leucotreta. The sequence continues at coordinate 35,767 of JALPQI010005947.1, read as the reverse complement.
AGACCGTCCGACAGTAAGCGGTAGCCGTAGCCTACGGAGGCCTGTGACGTCAGTAGCAGTGATATTTTACAATTGTCACACTTGTAATTATGGTGAAATAGGCCACAGGTGCAACAATTGTAAAATTCCACTGTTACTGCCGTCGCTAGCCTCCGTAGGCTACGGCTTCCGCTTATTATCGGAATCGGCCCGTAAATTAAATCACTATTATAACATTTTACAAATAAAACTAAGGTAGATATAAAAAAAGTTTATTCCTCAATATTTACATGACTTATTTATTTCATATTTTAACCTATTTAGATACTTAAGTATAAAATTCAGTCTGACAATAAGTGTCAATATCATCTATACATCACAATTCATAATAAAACTCAGTTGTCTAATTTAGTAAGCAACTTTATAACCTCGAAATAAGTAGGTCACTCGATAAATTGTGAGATGCTCGAAATTTTTAAACGAAACGCACCCATATTCAAAATTTTTGCTACTCCCGTACTTTTATTTGTCATTTACATGGTCGTGATCACACCTTTAAGTCCCTACCTTACAGATGTCACGATAAGTCTATATTTTTATAACGCATTCGGGTTTACACGCAGTGCATTTTTTTGCATTTTAAGACACTTCGTGTATACAAGACTTAATGAAATATAATGGCTGACAACCTAATTAAAAAAAATATATTCAGATGAACAGTAAACCATAGAGGAGCTTTCTTTTTTAATTTTGACGATTCCCGCCCGATCTTGATGATTAAAAAAATTGTGTTTGACTAAGAATATTAGTCAAATTTACAATTTTATTTAATAATAAATGTGTGGTCGTAGAAAAAGTATTGTATGCAATGCAACGTTGTTTAACTTAGTCAAAAAATGCTTCGGCTTCGCCTCAAATTGTTACCCACGTCACTCACCTTTTTTGACCTCTCTTAAACAAGAGTTGCATAAAATACTACTTTAAAAAGCAAATTTATTTGAAAAGAGAACACAACGTGCACCACTATTAATGTTATTAAAAATTATAATGGCGAGTTTAATAAATTGGTAATTAGGTTCAGGCCGGTCCGGGCATCGGCGGCAGAGCTATCTCCATCTCTTCCAACTTCTTCCCTTTTTTTGATTTCTTCGGCTGCACTTTCATCTGTAAGAAAATTGTGTCCGTTAACTTCAAACTCAGATAAATCAGAGATATACTGAAATTTAAAACCGGCCAAGAGCATGTCAGGCCATGCTCAGTGTAGGGTTCCGTAGTTATTCAAAAATGGCTATGATTATGCTCGAAATAGTTTTATTTTAAAGTATTCTATAAGCCCACTATTCATGATTTTTTGGACCTACGGGTCAAAAGTTAGAGGGGGGGGGGGGGACACAATTTTTTTTCTTCTGGAGCGATTATCTCCGAAAAAATTGACTTTAGAAAAAAACTTTCTTTAAAGACCCTTATTGTTTTTAAAAAAGAGACCTATTCAATGATACCCTACACTAGAATTACAGCAAGTTAAAAAAAATCATCCCCACTTCACTAGTTGGGTAGGTGCCCGAAAATTCACCCCACACTGGCCCACCGGTGGACAGCCACGTACCTTGTAGTGGACCTCGCGGATGTGCCGGTAGAGGCTAGAGTACCACCCGAAGGCGGTCCCACACTGGCCCACCGGTGGACAGCCACGTACCTTGTAGTGGACCTCGCGGATGTGCCGATAGAGGCTGGAGTACCACCCGAAGGCGGTCCCACACTGGCCCACCGGTGGACAGCCACGTACCTTGTAGTGGACCTCGCGGATGTGCCGATAGAGGCTGGAGTACCACCCGAAGGCGGTCCCACACTGGCCCACCGGTGGACAGCCACGTACCTTGTAGTGGACCTCGCGGATGTGCCGGTAGAGGCTGGAGTACCACCCGAAGGCGGTCCCACACTGCCCACACTGGTGGGGGGTCTCTCGAGTATGCATGGCTATTATGTGGTACTTTAGCTTTGCTGCGTTCTGTAACAAACGTTATACGTGTTAAATAAAAGCGCTTATAGTCTCCCGTGTGGTGACGGCAATAAGAATACATTTGTCACCACCCCAACTCCTGCGGGTGTCGTAAGAGTCGACTAAGGGATTGAAGTATCGCTGACCATTCTACAAGATTGATGATGGGCAGCAGCGTCATCATAGCGGACACATTACTGCGATCGCCAATCCGCTTGCCCAGCGTGGCGATTATGGGAATTTTCCTCCTAATGCGTTTATACGCATAGTTAATAGGAGAGGCCTACGTCGAGCAGTGGACTATCATAAGCTGATGATGATGATGATGATGATGATGCTTGTAGTCTAGCGGTAAAACGCACGGTCGTGGGTTCAATCCTGCCGACCTGCGAAGAAATTCAAGGGTGTATGTAAAGTCCCCAATAAGTACTGGGCCAGCGTTGGGACCACGCAAAATAGGCACGTTTGATGTCGAGTTGCGGATAAAATGGCCAGAACAACAACGTATGTGATGAAAAAACATTGTATGCATCACGGTCGGTACGCGAATTACGAACTCGAATCATTAAAAGCCCTCCGCCCGGCGTCGGGCTTCTAACAGACTCGTTAGTAATGCCGTACATGCCTCCCTAGGTGCACAGATGGGCTTTCTTCTCTTTATTGCGATGCACGTTTTACATGTGTATGTATGGCAGCGGACGTGGCACGTGTATGTGTGTATATGCATGTATATATGTGTACGCATGTGTGTATGACGGTCACCTGGTAAGACTAATTACCTATTGCAACATAAGGACATCCGCCAAGTCAGCTGCGCACGTTCCACCGACCAGCCGCACGAGGTGCAAGATCAGCATAACACGACTTTACCTAACTAATGTAATTCTATTAGCACGCACTCTTGATTCAGACTTCGAACAACTGTCATCGCACTTAGCCTATAATTTTTGTATTGTAATTTTAATTAAATTAGTATTAAAAGTTTTTGGTTTTTTTTCAGACCTCCGATTGTAGCTTATTATTATTATTGACTTGCCGCAGACGTGACAATTGTGTGTATGTATGTGTGTATATGCGTGTATATGTGTGTAATGTGTATACATGTATGTATGACGGTCACGAAGAAGTAATCTGCACGTCACGGGACGGAGACAAGTTTTGGCGCATGCCCGAGTGCTATATTCGCGGTTCCACGATCAAATATCTACGTATTCCCGATGAAGTCATCGACATGGTGAAAGAGGAGACGCAGGTAAAATTTAAATCGAGTGTCATTTTCTCGGCAATAGTGGCCAAAACGTAAGGTAAAGGCACCTAATACCGTGGGTGCCAAATTTGGCACCTATCACCGTGTTATTTCGAATAACGCATTTTAAAAGTAGACCAATCAACTATCTTCAAAATAATTATTTCATGCATAAAGCTTATTCCATTGGCTAGCGGACCTTATAGCGCTAGTGTGCGTGAGTGAAACAAAGGACGCACAATTCGTCAGTAACCGCGACAGCAGCACTGGACGAGGACGTGTCATACAAACGCGTGGCGCCACAAGTGAGTATACTCGAACTTTATCAACCATTTACTTCATAACCGATGCAATTTTAGTAATGCTGTGGGTTTTATACGATTAATCATAGTTTTTTTCACATTTTGTGAGTGACGTTTTGATATATTCGGCCTGGAAATACGTTTAAATTAAAAAACAAAATACAGCGTTGATAGGCGTCGATTTTTTCGTGAATTTTAATTCCGCGGTATACCACGGCAATAGTTAAAAACGTAGTTTTGCTTTATCTTGCATTATTTTTGTTACGTGTCATCGTAGATGTATTATAATAAAGTAAATACAATCTTGATCTATTGACCATATAAAAAAACTATTTCCGCGATATGAAAAGTACTCTGCAAACCCTTAATTTTTAGTAAAAACTTCAGTACTGATTTTGTCGTTTCTATAGTAACCCATATTTGGTCATGTTGTTTAAACATTGAGTTTTTGAACTGTTTTTACATACCAGTTATGTGATTTTGATTGTAAAGCAAGGTTATAATGCATATTTTTGATTTGCGCGGAATAAACAACTGCATCATGTTATTTTTGTTAATCGGCATTAGATTTTATAACACTCCCAAATTAAGCCTATTACCGATGGTACAGTCGTCTAACCCTCCGTAATAGAATGTATGAGAATGTATTACCGAGTCATTCAAAATTTTGTGGGTCGGTAATTGGTTCCTAAAGAAGTATCTATTACCGTGTGACAGTTTAGTCTTTCATCGAAATAAATCACTTTTGGGGTACCGTAGGGACAACATTTTAATAGAATTAGGACCGTATGGTAAGGTCCCAATTTTATTAAAATGTTGTCCCTCTAAAAACTCTAGTTTAGCTACTACGATGTTTAATCGCATATGTAGTTGTCAAAAGTTGTTACGACAGACAGATATTTTACATTATAATAATACATTAAATACCTACGTATTTCATTTTTATTAATGTAACGAAACGATGCCATAAATTACTATACCATGTAATGTATGTATAACTGTGAACTACACATAAAGCATGTGACAAAATACTTTGTAATAAGTTGTCACTTGTTAGCCAAAGTGTCTGCAAGTGGAACACAAAAGAAAAAAAAGTTTAGTACATTTAAAGATAAATAAATAAATAAATCGTTCCCCTTAAAAAAAAAAAAATTTTTAATAATAGTATACAGAACCCAATCCATTATTATTTCATTTAACCCTCGGTAATTAGTTCTAAATTTTGAAGTGCGTTCCTAATACCGATGGTTGAAAAATGTTATTTTTTATACCCTCGGTAATATAATCTAAATTCGCGGTAATAGAGTCAGAGCAAGTCTTCTACACCGGTAATAGAAGATGCGCCTATTTTAGTTTCAATATTTTTTTTGTCATATATATTAATCGAAAATGAGTCAATACGAGTCAGTTACGAATCTAAAAATTCAATAAACTTACTAAAATATAAAAAATATTCCAGGTCGCTATGATGCCTAGTTATCCATAATTTTTTCAAGTGATTTGAAATACTGCGATTTACCGCGGTATTGGGCGGCTTTACCTTAAAACAAACTTTTGAGTAAGAAGTCCCAATTTATTTATAACAGGAATACAATGATAGAACGTTTATTTATCATAAATCCTGCAGGTAAAGTCCCGGGGCCTGCGTGAGGTGTCTAAGCGCGGCGGCAACATGCGCGGAGCCCGCGGCGGAGCGCGCGGAGCCTTCGGCGCGCGCCGCCCCGCCTCCGCCGCCGCCGCCGCTGCTGGCGCTCGCCAACCGGGGACCGACCACCGACAACAACACAGGCCCATGAAGAAGTAACCTGACCCGCTGCCGGAACATTCGCAAACCGGGAGTGAATACTGTCCTCGATTCCTGCAAACTACAGTCGAGTGCAGAAATATGTACCGAAACAAATATGTTACGACATTCTTATTACATACACAGAAAAGTGCACTGGGACATATTTTATATAGGTACACCTTATTTTGTCTTTAACTGTACTCGGAGTCAGAGGTTGGACTGTTTACGATTTTGAACTACAAACAAACGAAACTTATTGTGTCTATACAGGATGATTCTTGAGTCATGAGCAGGAGTGAACAGGGTATTAAAGTGCATGCAAACCAAAAGAGCATTCGCTGTTCTATCCCCCACTCTATGAAATCAACGAATCACGTTTCGTGTAACGATCGAATTTCATATAGAGTAGGGGGTTAGAACAGCGAATGCTCTTTTGGTCTGCATGCACCTTTAGGAGCAGTCACACGAACCAACTTTCACTTCAGAAACAACCAGGAAATTGTTTATTTATTTATTTATTTATGTTAAGGAGAACCAACAGCTGTAATATAACATTATAACATCAAGATAGAATACGGAAAGCCAATTATAGGAACTCACGGATATTAACAAAGTGATCATAATTAAATTAAACTATGCTAGCACTTATCTACATGTACACACATGCGCACAGAAACTGCTGAAAAATAAATGAAAATTTCAATAAAAGATACAAGTATCGGTACCTAAGAGTACTATGACACTAAACTAACATTTCTTAAGTAATACTTAACACATTAAGTAAAACAATTTAAAGCCGAATAGCCGAATGAGCAACATGGACCGGATCACAGATTAGTTAAAGTTACAGAGTAGACTCCCGGCCACATCACTACCCACAGAATGCTACAAGATGCTACAAGAAGCTACTTTTGACTAAATGCTGCCTTATATGCTGTTGTATACAAAATCTCTTAATTTTATGAGTTAATTGATAGTTAACTATCAATTGTCAGCCTGCCTAGTGACCCTGCCTATGAAGCTGGAGGTTCCAGGTTCGAATCCTGGCGAGGGCATTATTTATGTATTTATCACAAATATTTGTTCCTTGGTCATGGCTGTCTATATATCTATCTATGATATTTATCGTCGCCTGGTACCCACATCACAAGCCTTAATTGAGCTTACCGTGGGACTAGGTCGATTTGTGTAAGATATTTTGTATTTATTTATAATTAAGAGTTTTTTTTATGGTTTCTTGATTATCGCCATAGTGAAAGTTGCTCAGCATGACCGTCCGTAGTACAGTCAAAGACAAAATAAGGTGTACACAAAAATGTTCAAAAATATGTCCCTGTGCACTCTAATTCTGTGTAATATAAACGTCGTAAGATAATTAGGAGCGGATTCTTTCGATACTTATTTTTGCACTTAACTGTACCCTATTCACTCCTGCTCATGAACCAAGAATCACCCTGTATAAAAATATGACGTCATTTGAGAGACATGAAATAGGGTAACTTTAATTTAATTCTTAATATAAGCCTTTTGATGAAAACTGTTCTTTTATTTGACATTTCTAATTAATTTCTAGCCATACTCTCGCAATCTGGGGCCCATAACATGATGAAGAGTTCCCCTTGTACAGTCGCCATCAGCCCTATTTCATCATTATTAATTACAGGCCCCAATTTCACCACATTGACAAGTTCTACAATTGTAAATTTACGGTTTCTCCAATCGGGAGCGCCTATAGGCTACAGTTACCGCTTACATCGGAAGGGCCGTGCGTTTGTTTGCCACCAACATAAAATATAGTACAGGAACTTTAATAAATCAGCAGTAAATTGCTACTTTTTTGCGAAGCAATAGTACATTACATCAGAGGCCGGGAAAATGAGGTTATGCGGCCAAGTTGGTATTATACCGGATAGGTAACGAGGCCGGGAATCCGTTTTCACGCCGAGGCATGTATAGTGCTTTTCTCAAACATACAAAGAAATACAAAAAAAAAAAAATGACAATGTTGTCGAAATTTAAAAAAAGTTACTTTGCCGGCCTAGGTCAGGAAAGTTTTAAGAATAGTACATTGTGCATCAAGGGAGGCAAGTACGGAATTACTAACGAGAGTGTTAGAAGCCCGACGCCGTAGGCGGAGGGCTTTTAATGACTCGAGTTAGTATTCCGCTTACCAACCGTGATACATACAACGTTTTTCATCTCACTTGCCGACAAAAAAGTAACTTTTAAGACAAAATATTATTAAATGACGTGCGAACATTCCTATTACTCCCCAGGGAATTTCACTTTTCTATTACTCCCGCTACGCATGCTAGCAATGGCGCGCTTAGACAGCAAGTGTGATGAAAATTCCATTTCCATCCCAGTGGAAAATTTCATTGCATGTTTGAGAAAAATTACAATTGTCACAAAAACCACAAGAATTGTAGCGAAATTCCGACATGAGCCAAACCCAAGATTTAATGAAAATTTAACTAAACCTGAGAATAAAAAGTAGTTTATTAACGATATAATAACTTTATCAGTAATAATTCTATGTTGGTGGCAAACAAGCACATAGACCGTCCGACAGTAAGCGGTAGCCGTAGCCTACGGAGGCCTGTGACGTCAGTAGCAGTGATATTTTACAATTGTCACACTTGTAATTATGGTGAAATAGGCCACAGGTGCAACAATTGTAAAATTCCACTGTTACTGCCGTCGCTAGCCTCCGTAGGCTACGGCTTCCGCTTATTATCGGAATCGGCCCGTAAATTAAATCACTATTATAACATTTTACAAATAAAACTAAGGTAGATATAAAAAAAGTTTATTCCTCAATATTTACATGACTTATTTATTTCATATTTTAACCTATTTAGATACTTAAGTATAAAATTCAGTCTGACAATAAGTGTCAATATCATCTATACATCACAATAAAACCTATTCATACTCAGTTGTCGAATTTAGTAAACAACTTTATAACCTCGAAATACACTTTTTGCTCTAAACCTGCCACGTTTGCGTACACCAAGACCATTTAGTCAAAAGACATTAAATTCTATTTTATTGCTTTCCCCTTATTCATAAAGGTCATAAAGGTCTCCTAACTTAGCAAGTCGTTAACTATTGTTTGTCCCTTTCGGTCTTATCAATATGTTTATGAGAACGAAAGGGACAAACAATACTTAGCAGCTTGTTACCATACAAGTGTGTGTACCAGGGTCGCGTATTATAACAGTACATTACGACACAAGTGCGAAAAACAAGAAATTTCAAACATGACTAATTTCCTTGTTGCATGTGTCTCGTACGGGGCACATGGACTTAAGGCTTTAAGTTGGTGACGAAACCAAAATTGTGTTCTGAAAGTGCGTGATTATGTAATAAAGTTTTTAGGTTTGTTTACATTTATTTCGTTTTCTACTGGCGCGCGGTGTATCTTTCGCCACTATTAACAGGTTTAATAAATTGGTAATTAGGTTCAGGCCGGTCCGGGCATCGGCGGCAGAGCTATCTCCATCTCTTCCAACTTCTTCCCTTTTTTTGATTTCTTCGGCTGCACTTTCATCTGTAAGAAAATTGTGTCCGTTAACTTCAAACTCAGATAAATCAGAGATATACTGAAATTTAGAACCGACCAAGAGCTTGTGGGGCCATGCTCAGTGTAGGGTTCCGTAGTTATTAAAAAACGGCTGGGCCGATTATGCTCGAAATAAGTAGTTTTATTTTAAAGTACTGTATAAAGTGCACTATTCATGATTTTTTTTCATATTTTTTGGACCTACGGGTCAAAAGTTAGAGGGGGGGGGACACCATTTTTTTTTTCTGGAGCGATTATCTCCGAAAAAAATTACTTTAGAAAAAAACTTTCTTTAAAGACCCTTATTGTTTTTAAAAAAGAGACCTATTCAATGATACCCTACACTATAGAATTACAGCAAATAAAAAAAAATCATCCCCACTTCACTAGTTGGGTAGGTGCCCGAAAATTCACCCCCACACTGGCCCACCGGTGGACAGCCACGTACCTTGTAGTGGACCTCGCGGATGTGCCGGTAGAGGCTGGAGTACCACCCGAAGGCGGTCCCACACTGGCCCACCGGTGGACAGCCACGTACCTTGTAGTGGACCTCGCGGATGTGCCGATAGAGGCTGGAGGACCACCCGAAGGCGGTCCCACACTGGCCCACCGGTGGACTGACACAGTCCCACCCACACTGGCCCACCGGTGGACAGCCACGTACCTTGTAGTGGACCTCGCGGATGTGCCGATAGAGGCTGGAGTACCACCCGAAGGCGGTCCCACACTGGCCCACCGGTGGACAGCCACGTACCTTGTAGTGGACCTCGCGGATGTGCCGATAGAGGCTGGAGTACCACCCGAAGGCGGTCCCACACTGGCCCACCGGTGTACTGACACAGTCCCACCCACACTGGCCCACCGGTGGACAGCCACGTACCTTGTAGTGGACCTCGCGGATGTGCCGATAGAGGCTGGAGTACCACCCGAAGGCGGTCCCACACTGGCCCACCGGTGGACAGCCACGTACCTTGTAGTGGACCTCGCGGATGTGCCGGTAGAGGCTGGAGTACCACCCGAATGCGGTCCCACACTGCCCACACTGGTGGGGGGTCTCTCGAGTGTGCATGGCTATTATGTGGTACTTTAGCTTTGCTGCGTTCTGTAACAAACGTTATACGAGTTAAAAGCGCTTGTATAGTAGTCTAGCGGTAAAACGCACGGCTGCGCAGCGGTCGTGGGTTCGATCCCCGGCTCGTACCAATAATAATAATTAAAGGTCATTGGGCATTTAGTTCGGGCATATGACCCACTGCGTACACAAACGAAATAGGGCTAGGAATGTAGGTAAATGTAAGTGCTACTGAGTGGTATGAGTCGCATTCTTGCAAGGCATGGGAGAATTGAAGAAAAAAATAAAAACGATTGTATAAACCTAATACTACTTATTATTGTGTTTTAGTGTACATGAACCACACTTTTGCACAATGCTGACAGTCATAACCCTATTAGCGTTATTTCGGCACCAGCCACAGTTCTATCGAGCCTGGGGTCCGCTTGGCAACCTAATCTTAAGATTTAACATAGCACTATTTTTTGTGGAAACGACTGCCATTTGGCCTTCCAACCCAGAGGGAGAAACTAAGCCTTATTGAGATTAGAGACCGGTTTTCTCACGATGTTTTCCTTCAGCAAAAAGCTAGTTCTGAATATCAAATGACATTTCGTACATAAGTTCCAAAAGACTCATTGGATCGAGCTGGGGTTTGAACCCAAAATCTTCCAGATTGAAAGACCAACATCTGCTACCCACTACGACCAGTAGGTCACAACCGTTTACGCAATTATTCAATGCTGAAAGTAAAAACATTAAAAACACTATTTCGGATACAAAAAGTCGAACAACTTTTTTTTCCCGGTTGATACATACGGAAAAATTACATATTTAGAAAAGTGAGATTTAATTCTTTATTTTAAAGCTAGTTTGGTCTCTGTACGCGAAAAATCATAAAGCGGGTCAAAAACGCCCAATGACCTTTCATTTATTTCGGGCAACAAATCCCATAATGTCTTAGAAACAATTATACTTACATAACATAATAAATAAATAATAATAAATATCTTGGGACATCTTACACAAATCGACCTAGTCCCACGGTAAGCTCAATTAAGGCTTGTGATGTGGGTACCAGGCGACGATATATATAACAGATAGATACATATAGTTACTTAAATACATAGACAGCCATGACCAAATTGACCAAGGGACAAATATTTGTGATAAATAAATACACAAATAATGCTCGCCGGGATTCGAACCCAGAACCTCCAGCTTCGTAGGCAGGGTCACTACCAACTAGGCTACGGAGGCTGACAAAAACGTTTGATGTCGAGTTGCGGATAAAATGGCCAGAACAACAACGTATGTGATGAAAAAACATTGTATGCATCACGGTCGGTACGCGAATTACGAACTCGAATCATTAAAAGCCCTCCGCCCGGCGTCGGGCTTCTAACAGACTCGTTAGTAATGCCGTACATGCCTCCCTAGGTGCACAGATGGGCTTTCTTCTCTTTATTGCGATGCACGTTTTACGTGTGTATGTGTGTATGTATAGCAGTGGACGTGGCACGTGTATGTGTGTATATTCGTGTATAAGTGTGTATGCATGTATGTATGACAGCTCACCTGGTAAGACTTGCCGCAGACGTGACACGCGTATGTGTATATGTGTGTATATGCGTGTATAAGTGTGTATGCATGCATGTATGGTGGTCACCTGGTAAGACTTGCCACAGACGTGGCACGTGCGGGTATGTATGTGTGTATATGCGTGTATAAGTGTGTATGCATGTATGACGGTTACCTGGTAAGACTTGCCAGAGACGTGTTACTTGTGTGTATATGCGTGTATAAGTGTGTATGCATGTATGTATGGCGGTTACCTGGTAAGACTTGCCGCAGACGTCGCACGTATGTATATATTTGTGTATATGCGTGTATAAGTGTGTATGCATGTGTGACGGTTACCAGGGTGCTTAGCCAAGTTGCCAATCGCTAGCGCTTGCTTGCGCATCGTAGTATTCCCTCTTTGTCGCACTAATATGAAGGAGTGACAGAAAGGGAAAACTACGATGCGCTAGCAAGCGCTAGCGATTGGCAACTTGGCTAAGCATCCTGGTAAGACTTGCCACAGACGTGGCCCGTGTGTGTACGTATGTGTGTATATGCGATGCGTGTATAAGTGTGTATGGGCATTTTCACTTCTAGGGACACCCAATTAGCTTAACTCTCACAAAAAAGTTAACATCGATGTCAGTTTTGTAACGACAATTGTTCAAGTTTGCAATATGACAATCTGTTTTTATTTGTGTTGGCACTACTGTCAACGTGACGTTCGAATTTGACGTTTCCCCTCCCCTCTCATTAACACAAAAAGCCAGTGTGATTTCAAACCGCCATTGAGTCGACACAGTTTTCGCTCTCGTAGATTCTATTCTCGAATTAAAACACCATTCACACGCAAGTTCATCATACATCAAACCAGCGAGTGCAAGGAGCCCCACGACCGAGTGCGACGAGCGGACCCAAAGCTAAGTTGGACTCTGGAGGTAACGGTCAGGTGACTTCAGTTGGCAGGAGAATCCCGGTCGGCGCCAACAGCGGACAGCGAAGCTACGGATCCAACCTCCAGCATCAGGCACGGAAGGTAATCCGATCACTCCGCTGTATATCTGTTCACTTCACGTTTCTTTTAACAGGCACCAACATTCTTGCTCCCCCACACCCTAACGTTTTTCAATTTTAAATTTTACAACGGTTAATTCCGACTTTCTCTCGTTACAACATTACAGTCCACATTTTTTCGTCTCTCGTACAACAATTAGGAATGAAATATTTACGTAAATCCACTGTATTCATGTTTTGTACTGCATAAACGCGTATTCTTTCTGGATTGAGTGATAAAAAAAAACATTTTTGTAAATATTTAATGCTTCATTGTCGTTACAAAACTGACATCGAAGTTAACTTTTTTGTGAGAGTTAAGCTGATTGGGTGTCTCTAAAAGTGAAAATGCCCGTATGCATGTATGACGGTTACCTGGTAAGGCTTGCAACAGACGTGGCGCGTGTGTGTATGTATATGTGTGTATATGCGTGTATAAGTGTGTATGCATGTATGTATGACGGTTACCTGGTAAGACTTGCCACAGACATGGCACGTGTGTGTATGTATGTGTGTATATGCGTGTATAAGTGTGTATGCATGTATGACGGTTACCTGGTAAGACTTGCCACAGACGTGGCACGTGTGGGTATGTATGTGTGTATATGCGTGTATAAGTGTGTATGCATGTATGACGGTCACCTGGTAAGACTTGCCGCAGACGTGGCCCGTGTATGTGTATATATGCGAGTATATGTGTGTATACATGTATGTGTGTATATGTGTGCAGGCGCGGGTATATATGTATGTATATGTGTGCATGTATGTATGACGGTCACCTGGTAATACTTGCCACAGACGTGGCACATGTGTGTATATGCGTGTATAAGTGTGTATACATGTATGTATGGCGGTTACCTGGTAAGACTTGCCGCAGACGTGGCACAGGTTGTCCTTCTTCTCTTTGTTGCGGTGCACGTTTTGCATGTGCACGTACAGCGACGTGTGGCATTTGAATGGCTGCAACAATACTAATTAATATAAACATACATACCTACGAACAAATAAAACATGGAAGCCTCACGCCATACTATATTACGTTTTGAAAACGGTCCTGAATTTTAGTTGACAAATGTCACCCCCTCTTTAATGCATCACGGCAATGAATTTCAATGTCAACCTATAAAAACTTAAACCGCCATTTCAAAATAGTTGTGACTGGTCCGTCAAAGTTTTGATTGGCTATATTCTATAAACATTTGTCAAAGATGTTGCGCCGCAATATGCGCGGTGTTATGGAAATAGCTATGTCCTGCCCATCTTGGGACAATTGAACAATTGCGTTTGGGGGCATTTTTGAGCTGGCGTTAGATGTCCATGTTATAATGGTCGCACGGTCGCAGTATAAATACGAAATTAACTGTCTGTTACCTCTTCACTTTAAAACCGCTGGAACGATTTAGTTGAAATAATAATAATAATATAAATAAAAAAAAAAAAAAAAAAAAAAAAAAAAAAATTGACGCTGTCAACGTCAGACGTGTTTTTTACAATTTTTTCTGCAATTTTGATAAAAAATGTATTTATTGGCTATTTTTGATCATCTTTGTACTATTTTAGCGGTACAAGTAATACCGCTGAAGACCACTCACGTACACGCCAACATACATGTACATATCTAAAAGAAAAACATGCAGACGAGGAGTAAGACACGGAGTCAAGCGTCCACACAATCCGCACGCCCACCACCTACGTCCGCCTCGTCATCCTCCTCCTCTTCGGAATCGTTGTCGGGTGAAGAATTCGCCACCAGCGAGTCGAGCGACGAGCGCGGACCGCCGCCGCCGCCGCCACGACCACCTGCGCGACGCGGACGGCCACCGCTGCCGGCACGCTTGGGGCCCGCGGGACATGCTGCCCCGCCCACGGCTCCCGCTGCCGGTGGTGTAGTGCGACGCATGCAATGGTCTCAATCCATGAACGAGAACGTCATGCGCGCCTACTATGGGGCTACAGAGGGAGAAACTAATCTATCCGCGTATCGTGTCCGGATGCTTCCTCTGTTTCAGGCCCTTGAACCAACCATAAATGTGACTGCGCAGCGATTATCGGATCAAGTGCGAGTCATCCAACGATTAAAGCGGCTGGATGACTCGACACTTGATCGGCTTCGCCTGGAGGCTCTCCCTGTTCGTGCGGCCTCCGCTTCGGCGCGGGACCCGCCCGCCATGTCGCCGGATCCGGTGCCGGCACCCGACCTGGCACCGGGGGCACCGCGGGTTGATCCCAGTGCCGACGGGGATGACGTTACGAACCTGAGTGTGAGTACTTCAGACAATAAGCAATTGAGGAGGACTCTGGAAGAGGCGATTATGCAGCATCGCTTCACACCCGAATCTAGGCCACGATTACCACGTTTGCACATGAATAGGCGCAATCTAGCGTTGATGGGAGCCCTAAACGCTTTACTGGAGCCGTATATACGATCCAGTAAAGATTTGGAAGATACGCACTCGATCATGTACTGCGGGGCCATCGCGGCGTGCCGTGTTGCTCGAGTCAAGTTTCCGGACTCTGACCGTGCACCTAGGACCGCCGGAGGTGACCCCGCATGGCAGGTGCGGATCGAGCGTCGTATCGACTCGTTTAGGACTCTCATTGCAAAGCTGATCTGCTTCAGGGGGGGTAACAACCGCCCCCGAGTAATGCGCTTTGTGAACCAGGCGTTCGCGGGAACGGGTATTGCACCCCGCGACTACATGGCCAACCTCACAGAGCGCATCGACTTTCTGAAGCAGAAGGTTTATGCATGGGCAAACCGTATTCGCCGCTACAGAGAGCGTGTGAACCGATTCCAGCAGAATCGCCTTTTCCAGAGTGACCAAAGGAAGGTTTACCGAAAGTGGGAGGAAACCGACTGCCGTGTGTCCGACGCGCGGTTGCCGGATGCTACTGCTATGAGTGATTTCTGGCGTAGTATCTGGTCAGCGCCCGTCGGACACACCGAGAGTGAATGGATGACCGTTGTCGAACGTGAATGCGAGACCATCGAACCTATGGGGGCAGTCACCATCAGCCCCGATGACGTAAGTTGTGCTATCCGCACGACTCAGAACTGGAAAAGTCCTGGGCCGGATGGATTACACAACTTCTGGTTAAAATGGTTTCGATGCTCGCACTCACGATTGGCAACGCAATTCCAACAAGCCCTCGAGCGCGGTTCCCTGCCACCTTCCTTAACAACTGGAGTAACCTTCCTGCTCTACAAGTCCGGTAGTACCACGGAAGCGAAGAACTACCGACCCATCACGTGCTTGCCCACAATGTACAAGCTCCTTACATCCATTTTGAGAGTTAAAATTAACACGCACATTGTTGCGAACAAAGTTTTGGCTCCTGCTCAAAATGGATGTAGGGTTGGGTCCCGTGGTACTAAAGAGCTCCTCCTCATTGACATGACCATTTGCCAGCAAGTTCGGCGTAACAAAGGGGCCCTCTCCGCTGCTTGGATTGACTATAAGAAGGCCTATGATTCGGTGCCTCATTCATGGTTGGAAAGGGTCTTGGAGCTGTATAAAGTTAATGCAACTTTAAGATCCTTTCTTGGCGCGTGTATGAGGCAGTGGACCACAGTCCTTCGTCAACCAGGAGGCGAGGATGGCCCCTCTGGTCCGCAGGACTTAATAAGGATCGAGCGAGGAATATTCCAGGGTGACAGTCTGAGTCCCTTATGGTTCTGCCTAGCTCTGAATCCGCTCAGCACCCTGCTGAAGGATTCAGGACTAGGTTGCCGGCTTCGGAGAGAGGGTGAAGTCATTTCTCACCTTCTGTACATGGATGATCTCAAATTATTTGCGCCAAATAGCCAAGACTTGTTGGAGCTACTGCGAACCACAGAAGTTTTCAGTAGTGCCATCAAAATGGAGTTTGGTGTCGATAAGTGTGCGGTTATGCATGTGCAGCGGGGGAAAGTAGTAAATTCAACAAATTTACAGCTTTCTGAGACAATGTCGTTCAGATCTATCTCGGAAGCAGAAACCTATAAATACCTTGGTATGTCACAGTCTTTGGGTATTGAAGATATGGGAATTAGACAGGCGGTGAAGGAGCGCTTTTTCAGCCGGCTCACAAAAGTACTTAACAGTCTTTTGTCAGGAGGCAACAAAGTGCGCGCCTTCAACGCCTGGGTAATACCCATACTCACATACTCTTTTGGCATACTAAGGTGGACTCAGACCGAGCTGGACGCCCTGGATCGAAGGGTCCGTACACTGCTTACCACACATCGAATGTTACACCCGCGCTCATCAGTTATGAGATTGTACATCCCGCGTAAATGTGGAGGCCGCGGCTTCTTAAATGCCAAAGACCTCCACAACCGCGAGGTGTACAATCTTAGAAACTATTTTCTTAACAATGAGTGCGGGATGCATCGAGATGTGGTGGCAGTAGACCGGAACCTCACGCCGCTCTCCTTGGCAAAAGAGAACTGGCGCAGACCTGTGGTGCTAAGCACCGAGGACCGCAAGGCGGTATGGAAGAGCAAGGAGCTACACGGGCGGTTCTACAAAGCCCTCACGGGACCTGACGTAGATCTGCTCGCGTCGGTGAACTGGCTACGATTCGGGGACCTCTTCGGAGAAACCGAGGGTTTTTCCTGTGCAATTGCTGACGAGGTTATCATGACGAATAACTACCGGAAATATATCCTGAAGGACGGTACGGTCGACATTTGTCGGGCATGCCGCCGTCCCGGTGAGTCACTCAGGCATATTATTTCCGGTTGTTCTCAGATTGTTAACACCGAGTACTTGCACAGACACAACCTCGTAGCCAGGATTATACACCAGCAGCTTGCTCTTCAATACGGCCTCGTGGGCTTCGAAGTGCCTTACTATAAGTACACACCTGCGGCAGTTCTCGAAAATGGTCGTGCCACGCTCTATTGGGATCGATTTATCATCACGGACAGGACTATTGTAGCCAATAAGCCCGATATCGTGCTGATAGATCGATCGCAACGCCGGGTAATGCTCATCGACATCACCATCCCCCATGACGAGAACCTCGTGAAGGCCGAGAAGGACAAAGCCAGTAAGTACCTTGACTTGGCTCACGAGGTAACCGACATGTGGGACGTTGATTCGGCGATCATTGTGCCGATAGTTGTTTCTGCGAATGGTCTCATAGCGAAGAGCCTCGATCAACACCTCAAGAGGCTCTCGCTAGGTGGTTGGATCAAGGGTCAGATGCAGAAGGCGGTAATCCTGGACACGGCGCGCATAGTCCGGCGGTTCCTCTCCCTGTAGCCCTAACCACCGGCAGCTTGGGCCCGCTCCGCTGCCGGCGGCCCTCTAGGTTAGGTTTTTTATAATGTGTTTATATGTTTTGTATCTTTTTTGTATGTTGTATTGTATTTTACTTTTATAATCATATTGTAAAACACCTAGCCCGAGACGCATAATAAATAAAGAATAATAATAATAAAGCTTTTTTATTTCCCATCACCTAAGTATTACATTTACACAAGTTACACTTATAATGTAAAAACAATATAATAATTTAGTTCTTTTAATTTTTATCTTTTCCTCTAATCCTTATTGTTTTCTTTGATAGGAACCCCTGTTTGGGTATAAGCCTCCCCCAGTTTAATCCAGTGTTCTCTGTCTTTGGCTTGTTTTAGCCACTCTTTCCCCGCTGTGGTTACGATGTCATCACTCCAGCGCTTCAATGGTCTTCCTATTCGCCTTTTCCCACTCGGCCCTTTCCATCTTGTCACTTCTACTGTCCATCTTTTGTCGTTGTATCGTGCCACGTGGCCAGCCCATCTCCATTTTAAACTTAGACAGTAGTGTAAGACGTCTGTGAGTTTAGTCTTCTTGCGTATGGATTCGCTTCTTATTTTTTGTATTTTTTTAATACTTAAAAGACTTCTTTCCATCGCCTTCTGACAACTCACAAGTTTCGTCTTTATTTTAGTGTCGTAGGTACTGGTTTGGCAGCCATACGTAAGCGTCGGCAGGACGCATGTGTCCATCACAATTTTTTTGAGGTGTAGTGGATAGTCCCCTTTTGTTATTTCTTTAAGGGACCAGTATTTTTTCCAGCTCATGTTTATCCGACGTTCTACCTCTTCTTCCTCATTTCTATCCTGAAAAGATATTTCTTTTCCTAAGTATATATACTTGTTGACGTATTCCAGTGAATTTCCTTCAAGTTTTACTGTGTACGGGATGCTGTTGGTCATCAGTTTAGTTTTTTCTGTGTTCATCAACAGCCCCACTTGTTTACTTTGCTCATTTAGTTGGTTGATCATTTTTTCTAGATTTTCGCTGCTTTCAGAAAAGAGGACAATGTCATCTGCGAATCTAAGGTGACTTAGGTGTTTGTTGCCAATTTTGATACCTTCGCTTTCCCATTGTAGGTTTTCGAAGATGTTTTGCAGCACTGCTATGAAAACCTTGGGGGACAGGGGGTCTCCTTGTCTCACTCCTCTTAAAATTGGTATTTCAGGCCCTCGTTTCTCTAATTTGACGCAACTGGTGCTATTGTCGTATATGTTTCTCAAGACGTTGTAGTATTTGTAGTGTACGTGACATTTTCTTAGTGCCTCCCAGATAGAATCGTGTGATATTGTATCAAACGCCTTAGCGTAATCGACAAATGCCAAATATAATGGTCTATTAAATTCTTTATATTTTTCCATCGTTTGTTGCATGACATGGATGTGGTCAGTTGTCGAGAAGCCTGATCGGAATCCCGCTTGTTCTACCGGTTGAGAGTTTTCAATGCTGGTACTAATTCTGCTTAGTATTATGGACGTAAAAAGTTTATACATGCTAGGCAAGAGGCTGATCGGCCGATAATTTCCAATGTCTTGAGGGTCACCTTTCTTGTACAGCAGAATTATATCCGATTTCTTCCATTGTTCGGGTGATTGACCTGTGTTTATAATTTTATTAAACAAGCAGGATAGTGGATGTGATAGTATATTAATTCCGATTTTTAGGGCCTCGTTTGGTATATGGTCGGGTCCCGGGCTTTTTTCTATTTTAAGTTTCTTAATATGCTTCACTACTTCCATAGCACTCACGTCTGCGGGTTCTACTTCGGTGTCCTCAAATGTTCTAGGGTAGTCGTTTGTATTTTCGTGTGTGTAAGTTTCAGCAGTATGTTTATATAGGTCTTTGTAGAACTCTGTGGCGCAATCTATTATATCTTTCCTCTTGTTTGTTCCTGTTGTTGTTTTTAGACTTTGTATCCAGTTTTTGTGTGTTGCGAGTTGTTTGTATGCTCTTTTTGTGCTCCTGTATTGTTTTAAGTTGCTTTCTATAGTTTTTTTCCTGTAACTGAAGTAGTCCTGTTTTACGGCTTTATTAGTTTGTTTGAAGAGTTGTTTTAACTCTTCCTTCATTGCTGTTGTTTTTTGTTTTGTTTTCAGTAGTGTTGACCTTCTTGATAGTAACTCTAATGTAGTATTTGTTAGTATTTTGTTTTCTTTTATCTGTTTTTCTTCTTTCGGTTGCGTTGACATACTTTTTTTGATAACATCTTCTACTTTATTATACAAGGTCTGGACAGTATCTTCGTAGGGTGTATTTTCGAGTTTTGTTTTGAGACTTGCGAGATTTTTAGTGTATAATGTTATTTCTTTTTCCGTCTTTAGTGTACTTAAGGATGAGCTGTATGTATACCTACCTTTCTTTATGTGTTTTAGTAGATAAGTAGCTCTTACCAGTCTGTGATCGGAGTAAAAGCCTAGGCCATGTAGAATTTCTAATTTCCTTATTTGCTTTGGTTGGTTAGATAGGATGTAATCTACTTCATTTTTCGTTCTTCCGTCTGGTGAAATCCAAGTCCATTTGCGGTTTTTTCTCATTTTGAAGTAAGTATTCATAACTGATAATTTGTGCTCTAAAGCAAATTCTATTAGTTTTTCTCCGCGTTCATTCCTTTTTCCATAGCCAAATTTTCCTAGAGCTATATCTTCTTTTGTTTTGGATAGGCCCACTTTGGCATTAAAATCTCCTATGACGAGTATATTGTCTTCGGCCATGGTGTAAGCTTCTTGTAATGTTTTGTAGAATTTGTCGATTTCTTCTTTTGGAGCTTTCTCTGTCGGTGCGTATACTTGTATTATTGAAATTATTTTTTTACTGAATTCTAGTTGTAGTATCGCAACTCTTTCTGATAGGCCTATGAATTTCAATATATTATTTTTGTATTCTTTTTTTATTAGAAATCCTACTCCGTGGAGGCCCAGCGTCTCTCCTTTGAAGCAGAATATATAATCTTTATGCTCTTCTATGTTGCTTCCCATTCGCCTGACTTCGGCCAAGCCTAATACATCGATATTTATTTTTTCTAACGAATGTACGAGTTCTATGTACCTTGTTGTGGATGCTAGTGATCTCACGTTGAATGTTCCGATAAGTAAAGGTTTTTGCGTGAATCCTATTTTTTTTACTGGAGGGTTTTGGTCATTTTCCCCCACGGGGACCAGCCGGCTTGGGAGAGTATTTCGTTTGGTTGCTTGTTGGTTATTCGTGTTATTTTCTTTGCTGTTGTTGTTTTTTCGGTCTTGGTTTTGCGGTGATTGCTATGCAGTGGTCTTTTCTATCATAGAGTTTGATCTCGCACGTGCCATGTACTCGAATGCATTTGTTGTGTTTGGCTTCTTCGGCGCCGGCGACGCTGTTATTTTTTGTGGTGTGTTAGGGTCCGAAGTAGGCGAAGAGGATTGGTCCCTTTTTCGTTTGTCTCTGTTTGTATCGGCTCGATTTTTTATTATGAGCTTGTCGGCTTTCAAATAAACTATGTTACCTTTCTTTCGCTCCTCTTCAAGCTTTGGTTGCAATGCTTTGCGTGCTTCTAATATTTCTTTTGTGTAGTCTTCCTTGAGATATATGTTTTTAGGTAGTTTCTTTTGGGATTTCATTATTTCTATTTTCCTCAAGTACGACATTAGTGAGAGAAGAATGGGTCGTGGCTTACTTGTATTGTTTCCTATTCTATAAATGTTTGCAATTTCAGTTTTTTGCAGGTTTAATCCCATGTGAGAATTAAGTTTTTCCATTGTGCACTTCGCCAAATCTTCTTGCTGGTTCTCCTCTATTCCAAAAATAATTATGTTACTTTTCTTTTTAGCCATTTCCAATCCTTTTACCTTCTCCTTCAAGTTATCTACTTCGTTTTTGAGTTGTTTATTTTCTTCGTCTAATTTTTTAAATCTGTCTTCCAATATTTGTACCACACTTTCGGTTACTGTTTCCGTAATTTTTGTAGTCTGTAATTTCATTTCCCCTTGAATTTTTTCAAACAATAGCGTCATTTGTGCATCCATTTTCTAATGTGAGATTAATTATTTATATTTATACAGTTATAACTATTTATTTTTGGGATAATTTTAATTTGTAGTACGGCAACACTAGTACAGTGTCAGATTTTTTAAATTCTTTCTGTGGCAACACTAGTACAGTATACGATTTTTAAAATTCTTTCTGTGGCAACATTATCGTGCTGGTATCGAACTAACTTCACTCGGTACTTATTTTGAGGTTATGTCCGTTGTAAATATGATTACACTAAGCCACTGTTTTCTTGTTTTGCCGAGTAATTATTGGATTCAATATCTTCCAAGGTGTTTCACTAGTGATGTTGTACACTTTTTGCACTGGATTTGTTCGGTTACTGCGGAATGATGTTTATTGTTGTGGGAGCAAGTGATTGGTACGTCTTGTTACTTTGACACCGGAACCGGAACATCAATAATAATAATGCCTCCTTAAGTAATATTAACTAGTTTTTTGCTCTGTGCGCGAGGCCCAAGGGCCTCGCGGGCCTCTCTTTTTGTCGACTGGAGGATAAGAGGCCTGGAGATTTATTTTTTATTTTCTTTTATTTATTTATTATTGTTTTTGTATTATTTTTTAATAATGTTGCAGTTTTTGGGCTTGTGAGCTGGACTCCTGCAGCTCGGCCTTCGGCCTCGCGAGCTGTCACGCCTCTGAGGGACGCTTCGGGCCTTCGGCCCTACGCGGAGCTCGGCCTTCGGCCTTCGCAGATTGTCGAAACGAATCGTCGGGCCTGCGGCCCTCCGATTCGTTTTCATGATACACTTTTTCATTGAGTAGCATGGATGCCTTGGACTCCTGCAGCTCGGCCTTCGGCCTCGCGAGCTGTCACGCCTCTGAGGGACGCTTCGGGCCTTCGGCCCTACGCGGAGCTCGGCCTTCGGCCTTCGCAGATTGTCGAAACGAATCGTCGGGCCTGCGGCCCTCCGATTCGTTTTCATGATACACTTTTTCATTGAGTAGCATGGATGCCTTGGACTCCTGCAGCTCGGCCTTCGGCCTCGCGAGCTGTCACGCCTCTGAGGGACGCTTCGGGCCTTCGGCCCTACGCGGAGCTCGGCCTTCGGCCTTCGCAGATTGTCGAAACGAATCGTCGGGCCTGCGGCCCTCCGATTCGTTTTCATGTTACACTCTTTCATTGAGTAGCATGGATGCGTTGGACTCCTGCAGCTCGGCCTTCGGCCTCGCCAGCTGGCGCGCCTGTGTTGGACGCTTCGGGCCTTCGGCCCTACGCGGAGCTCGGCCTTCGGCCTTCGCTGCTACGAAGCTTCGCCTTCGGGCCTTCGGCCCTCAGGCTCAGCTTACATAGTTACTCAGATTTTGTTACACGTAGAAAAGCTTTGTTTTCTCGCAGCTCGGCCTCCGGCCTCGCAGGCTACCGCGCCTCTATGGGACGCTCCGGGCCTTCGGCCCTACGCGGAGCTCGGCCTGCGGCCTTCGCTGGGGTTCGAAGCGAACCGTCGGGCCTGCGGCCCTCCGCTTCGCTTATTAAGACAGTTAGGAAGGGCAGTTTCACCGCGTGGGCTCGCCCGTCGGGCCTTCGGCCCTCGGGCTCGCGCGGAGAGCACCTCGATCGTGACGCTCCGGGCCTTCGGCCCTACGCGGAGCTCGGCCTTCGGCCTTCGCGGGCTTGACGCCTCGCCATCGGGCCTTCGGCCCTCAGGCTCGGCTTATTAAGATACTGGGGTTGTTGAACGCTTGGTAGCTCGATTTGCTCGGAGCTCGGCCTTCGGCCTCGCTTTCAATTACTTGGAGGTGACGCGCTTGGGCCCTCGGGGTGAAGCTCCGGGCCTTCGGCCCTCCGCGAGGTCGGCCTTCGGCCTCCCACCCTGAAGCTCGCCCTTCGGGCTCGCTTAACATAGATTTATATTGGTTCTGGTAATGTTCCGGCCCTCCTGCAGCGAGGCCTTCGGCCTCGCCCAAAATTACTGGGGTTTGGGACCCCCCTCGGGCCCCGGGAGTGAAGCTCCGGGCCTGCGGCCCTCCGCGGGGTCGGCCTTCGGCCTCCCGGCCTGAAGCTCGCCCTTCGGGCTCGCTTAACTTACTTGGGATTTTGACTTTTTGTTCAGGGGCGCCGCCATCTTGGATTTTTTTCCAATTTTTTTTTCAGATTATCACTCCTGGG
This sequence comes from Thaumatotibia leucotreta, assembly GCA_025490895.1. Taxonomy (NCBI): domain Eukaryota; kingdom Metazoa; phylum Arthropoda; class Insecta; order Lepidoptera; family Tortricidae; genus Thaumatotibia; species Thaumatotibia leucotreta. The sequence continues at coordinate 11,805 of JALPQI010005947.1, read as the reverse complement.
CCCAAATGATGCCCGCATGCCAAATTTCAGCACGATCGGACCACAATTTGGAAAAATCCATACAAAATTTTTTTTGTGCAAAAAATATAAAAAAAATTTTTTCGGAATCTGGAGAGCCCAAAAGTCACGCACAGCGATTTCCAGCACGATCGGAAGAAAAAAATTTTTTCGAAAAAAAAAAAAAATTTTTTTGCAAAAATTTTTTGCCCATCGAATGGCTCTCGGGGTCCTCTATGACATTTGGTCGAGCACCTCCCACCTATCTCCCCCCGTTTAAGAGTTCCCATACAAACTTTGACGGGCCCTACGGCGGCCATCTTGGATTCGAGGCGGACAAAAAAACATTTTTTTCTAATCTAGAACCCTCAGAGGTCCTCCCACCAAAAAATCCGGCTCGAAGGACCATTTTGAAAATTGAGTGCAAAATTTTTTTTTTTTTTTCGCAAAAATTTTTACGGCGCTAAAAACTGTCAGCAGTTCCCTATGACATTTGGTCGAGCACCCCCCACCTAAGTCTCACCGTTTAGCCAGGCCATCGAACATTTTTTGACCAGGAAGCAAATCCTCAAATGTCAGATTTTTCTGGTATACACCTCCGTGCCCCCTATACGACAACATCAAAATCTTTACTCCATCAGACCTCCTTCTGGGAGAACAACCCCATATACATGAAATGAGTGGTAATGCAGCTATAATAATATTAACTAGTTTTTTGCTCTGTGCGCGAGGCCCAAGGGCCTCGCGGGCCTCTCTTTTTGTCGACTGGATGAGTGGAGGACTCGAGATTTATTTTTTATTTTCTTTAATTTTTTTATTTTTATTTTTGTATTTATTTTTACTTTTGTCGCAGTAATAGGGCTTGTGAACTGGACTCTTGCAGCTCGGCCTTCGGCCTCGCGAGCTGTCAGGCCTCTGAGGGACGCTTCGGGCCTTCGGCCCTACGCGGAGCTCGGCCTTCGGCCTTCGCGGATTGTCGAAACGAATCGTCGGGCCTGCGGCCCTCCGATTCGTTTTCATGTTACACTTTTTCATTGAGTAGCATGGATGCGTTGGACTCCTGCAGCTCGGCCTTCGGCCTCGCGAGCTGTCGCACCTCTGAGGGACGCTTCGGGCCTTCGGCCCTACGCGGAGCTCGGCCTTCGGCCTTCGCAGGTTATCGAAACGGATCGTCGGGCCTACGGCCCTCCGATTCGTTTACATGTTACACTTTTTCAATGAGTAGCATGGGGGTTCTGGACTCAAGCAGCTCGGCCTTCGGCCTCGCGAGCTGGCGCGCCTGTGTTGGACGCTTCGGGCCTTCGGCCCTACGCGGAGCTCGGCCTTCGGCCTTCGCGGCAACGAAGCTTCGCCTTCGGGCCTTCGGCCCTCAGGCTCAGCTTATATAGTTACTCAGATTTTAGTATACGTAGAAAAGCTTTATTTTCTCGCAGCTCGGCCTCCGGCCTCGCAGGCTATCGCGCCTCTATGGGACGCTCCGGGCCTTCGGCCCTACGCGGAGCTCGGCCTGCGGCCTTCGCTGGGGTTCGAAGCGAACCGTCGGGCCTGCGGCCCTCCGGTTCGCTTATTAAGACAGTTAGGAAGGGCAGTTTCACCGCGTGGGCTCGCCCGTCGGGCCTTCGGCCCTCGGGCTCGCGCGGAGAGCACCTCGATCGTGACGCTCCGGGCCTTCGGCCCTACGCGGAGCTCGGCCTTCGGCCTTCGCGGGCTTGACGCCTCGCCATCGGGCCTTCGGCCCTCAGGCTCGGCTTATTAAGATACTGGGGTTGATGAACGCTTGGTAGCTCGATTTGCTCGGAGCTCGGCCTTCGGCCTCGCTTTAAATTACTTGGAGGTGACGCGCTTGGGTCCTCGGGGTGAAGCTCCGGGCCTTCGGCCCTCCGCGAGGTCGGCCTTCGGCCTCCCACCCTGAAGCTCGCCCTTCGGGCTCGCTTAACATAGATTTATATTGGTTCTGGTAATGTACCGGCCCTCCTGCAGCGAGGCCTTCGGCCTCGCCCAAAATTACTGGGGTTCGGGACCCCCATGGGCCCCGGGAGTAAAGCTCCGGGCCTTCGGCCCTCCGCGGGGTCGGCCTTCGGCCTCCCGGCCTGAAGCTCGCCCTTCGGGCTCGCTTAACTTACTTGGGATTTTGACTTTTTGTTCGGGGTCGCCGCCATCTTGGATTTTTTTCAAAATTTTTTTTCAGATTATTATTCCTGGGCCCAAATAATGCCCGCATGCCAAATTTCAGCGCGATCGGACCATTATTTCGAAAAATCCATACAAAATTTTTTTTGTGCAAAAAATCTGAAAAAATTTTTTTCGGAATCTGGAGATCCTAAAAGTCACGCACAGCGATTTCCAGCTCGATCGGATAAAAAAAAATTTTTCGAAAAAAAAAAAAAAATTTTTTTTGCAAAAATTTTTTGCCCATCGAATGGCTCTCGGGGTCCTCTATGACATTTGGTCGAGCACCCCCCACCTATCTCCCCCCGTTTAAGAGTTCCCATACAAACTTTGACGGGCCCTACGGCGGCCATCTTGGATCCGAGAATCACAAAAACACTTTTTCTTTAATCTAGGACCCTGAGAGATTCTACCACAAAAAAATCCGGCTCGAAGGACCATTTTGAAAATTTGGTGCAAAATTTTTTTTTTTTTTTGCAAAAATTTTTGCGGCTCCAAAAACTGTCGGCAGTTCCCTATGACATTTGGTCGAGCACCCCCCACCTAGGTCTCACCGTTTAGCCAGGCCGTCAAACATTTTTTGACCAGGGAGCAAATCCTGAAATGTCAGATTTTTCCCGGGGTCACCAGAGCGCCCTCTATACGATGGTATGCAACACTTAACCCCACCATACCTCCTTCTGGGAGAACAATCGTATCAATCAGAAATGAGTCGGGATGCAGCTATATATATTATTAACTAGTTTTTTGCTCTGTGCGCGAGGCCCAAGGGCCTCGCGGGCCTCTCTTTTTGTCGACTGGAGGGGTGGAGGACTCGAGATTTATTTTTTATTTTCTCTTATTTTTTTATTATTGTTTTTGTATTATTTTTTACTTTTGTCGCAGTAATAGGGCTTGTGAGCTGGACTCTTGCAGCTCGGCCTTCGGCCTCGCGAGCTGTCAGGCCTCTGAGGGACGCTTCGGGCCTTCGGCCCTACGCGGAGCTCGGCCTTCGGCCTTCGCAGATTGTCGAAACGAATCGTCGGGCCTGCGGCCCTCCGATTCGTTTTCATGTTACACTTTTTCATTGAGTAGCATGGATGCCTTGGACTCCTGCAGCTCGGCCTTCGGCCTCGCGAGCTGTCACGCCTCTGAGGGACGCTTCGGGCCTTCGGCCCTACGCGGAGCTCGGCCTTCGGCCTTCGCGGATTGTCGAAACGAATCGTCGGGCCTGCGGCCCTCCGATTCGTTTTCAAGTTACACTTTTTCATTGAGTAGCATAGGAGTTCTGGACTCAAGCAGCTCGGCCTTCGGCCTCGCGAGCTAGCTCGCCTGTGTTGGACGCTTCGGGCCTTCGGCCCTACGCGGAGCTCGGCCTTCGGCCTTCGCGGGTACGAAGCTTCGCCTTCGGGCCTTCGGCCCTCAGGCTCAGCTTATATAGTTACTCAGATTTTATTATACGTAGAAAAGCTTTGTTTTCTCGCAGCTCGGCCTCCGGCCTCGCAGGCTACCGCGCCTCTATGGGACGCTCCGGGCCTTCGGCCCTACGCGGAGCTCGGCCTTCGGCCTTCGCTGGAGTTCGAAGCGAACCGTCGGGCCTGCGGCCCTCCGGTTCGCTTATTAAGACAGTTAGGAAGGGCAGTTTCACCGCGTGGGCTCGCCCGTCGGGCCTTCGGCCCTCGGGCTCACGCGGAGAGCACCTCGAACGTGACGCTCCGGGCCTTCGGCCCTACGCGGAGCTCGGCCTTCGGCCTTCGCGGGCTTGACGCCTCGCCATCGGGCCTTCGGCCCTCAGGCTCGGCTTATTAAGATACTGGGGTTGTTGAACGCTTGGTAGCTCGATTTGCTCGGAGCTCGGCCTTCGGCCTCGCTTTAAATTACTTGGAGGTGACGCGCTTGGGCCCTCGGGGTGAAGCTCCGGGCCTTCGGCCCTCCGCGAGGTCGGCCTTCGGCCTCCCACCCTGAAGCTCGCCCTTCGGGCTCGCTTAACATAGATTTATATTGTTTCTGGTAATGTTCCGGCCCTCCTGCAGCGAGGCCTTCGGCCTCGCCCAAAATTACTGGGGTTCGGGACCTCCATGGGCCCCGGGAGTGAAGCTCCGGGCCTTCGGCCCTCCGCGGGGTCGGCCTTCGGCCTCCCGGCCTGAAGCTCGCCCTTCGGGCTCGCTTAACTTACTTGGGATTTTGACTTTTTGTTCGGGGTCGCCGCCATCTTGGATTTTTTTCCAAATTTTTTTTCAGATTATCACTCCTGGGCTCAAATAATGCCCGCATGCCAAATTTCAGCGCGATCGGACCATTATTTCGAAAAATCCATACAAAAATTTTTTTGTGCAAAAAAATCTGAAAAAAAATTTTTCGGAATCTGGAGAGCCCAAAAGTCACGCACAGCGATTTCCATCTCGATCGGATGAAAAAAAATTTTTCGAAAAAAAAAAAAAATTTTTTTTGCAAAAATTTTTTGCCCACCTGTTAGCTCTCGGGGTCCTCTATGACATTTGGTCGAGCACCCCCCACCTATCTCCCCCCGTTTAAGAGTTCCCATACAAACTTTGACGGGCCCTACGGCGGCCATCTTGGATCCGAGAATCACAAAAACACTTTTTCTTTAATCTAAGTCTCTGAGAGATTCTACCACAAAAAAATCCGGCTCGAAGGACCATTTTGAAAATTTGGTGCAAATTTTTTTTTTTTTTTTTGAAAAAATTTTTGCGGCTTTAAAAACTGTCAGCAGTTCCCTATGACATTTGGTCGAGCACCCCCCGTCTAACTTTCACCGTTGAGCCAGGCCGTCGAACATTTTTTGACCAGGGAGCAAATCCTGAAATGTCAGATTTTTCCCTAGGTCACAAGAGCGCCCTCTATGCAATTGTATATAACACTAGCCCCCACCAATACTCCTTCCGGGAGAACAATCATGTCATTCAGAAATGAGTGGTAATGCAGCTATATATATTATTAACTAGTTTTTTGCTCTGTGCGCGAGGCCCAAGGGCCTCGCGGGCCTCTCTTTTTGTCGACTGGAGGATTGGGGTATTGGAGATTAATTTTTTATTTTCTTTTATTTTTTTACTATTGTTTTTGTATTATTTTTTAATTATGTTGCAGTTTTGGGCTTTTGAGCTGGACTCCTGCAGCTCGGCCTTCGGCCTCGCGAGCTGTCAGGCCTCTGAGGGACGCTTCGGGCCTTCGGCCCTACGCGGAGCTCGGCCTTCGGCCTTCGCGGGCTGTCGAAACGAATCGTCGGGCCTGCGGCCCTCCGATTCGTTTTCATGTTACACTTTTTCATTGAGTAGCATGGATGCGTTGGACTCCTGCAGCTCGGCCTTCGGCCTCGCGAGCTGGCGCGCCTGTGTTGGACGCTTCGGGCCTTCGGCCCTACGCGGAGCTCGGCCTTCGGCCTTCGCAGATTGTCGAAACGAATCGTCGGGCCTGCGGCCCTCCGATTCGTTTTCATGTTACACTTTTTCATTGAGTAGCATGGATGCGTTGGACTCTGGCAGCTCGGCCTTCGGCCTCGCGAGCTGGCGCGCCTGTGTTGGACGCTTCGGGCCTTCGGCCCTACGCGGAGCTCGGCCTTCGGCCTTCGCAGCTACGAAGCTTCGCCTTCGGGCCTTCGGCCCTCAGGCTCAGCTTATATAGTTACTCAGATTTTATTATACGTAGAAAAGCTTTATTTTCTCGCAGCTCGGCCTCCGGCCTCGCAGGCTGCCGCGCCTCTATGGGACGCTCCGGGCCTTCGGCCCTACGCGGAGCTCGGCCTTCGCTGGGGTTCGAAGCGAACCGTTGGGCCTGCGGCCCTCCGGTTCGCTTATTAAGACAGTTAGGAAGGGCAGTTTCACCGCGTGGGCTCGCCCGTCGGGCCTTCGGCCCTCGGGCTCGCGTGGAGAGCACCTCGATCGTGACGCTCCGGGCCTTCGGCCCTACGCGGAGCTCGGCCTTCGGCCTTCGCGGGCTTGACGCCTCGCCATCGGGCCTTCGGCCCTCAGGCTCGGCTTATTAAGATACTGGGGTTTTTGAACGCTTGGTAGCTCGATTTGCTCGGAGCTCGGCCTTCGGCCTCGCTTTAAATTACTTGGAGGTGACGCTCTTGGGCCCTCGGGGTGAAGCTCCGGGCCTTCGGCCCTCCGCGAGGTCGGCCTTCGGCCTCCCACCCTGAAGCTCGCCCTTCGGGCTCGCTTAACATAGATTTATATTGGTTCTGGTAATGTTCCGGCCCTCCTGCAGCGAGGCCTTCGGCCTCGCCCAAAATTACTGGGGTTCGGGACCCCCATGGGCCCCGGGATTGAAGCTCCGGGCCTTCGGCCCTCCGCGGGGTCGGCCTTCGGCCTCCCGGCCTGAAGCTCGCCCTTCGGGCTCGCTTAACTTACTTGGGATTTTGACTTTTTGTTCGGGGTCGCCGCCATCTTGGATTTTTTTCAAATTTTTTTTTCAGATTATTATTCCTGGGCCCAAATAATGCCCGCATGTCAAATTTCAGCGCGATCGGACCATTATTTCGAAAAATCCATACAAAATTTTTTTTGTGCAAAAAATCTGAAAAAATTTTTTTCGGAATCTAGAGTTCCCGAAAGTCACGCACAGCGATTTCCAGCTCGATCGGATGAAAAAAATTTTTTCGAAAAAAAAAAAAAATTTTTTTTGCAAAAATTTTTTGCCCACCTGACAGCTCTCAAGGTCCTCTATGACATTTGGTCGAGCACCCCCCACCTATCTCCCCCCGTTTAAGAGTTCCCATACAAACTTTGACGGGCCCTACGGCGGCCATCTTGGATCCGAGAATCACAAAAACACTTTTTCTTTAATCTAGGACCCTCGGAGATTCTACCACAAAAAAAATCCGGCTCGAAGGACCATTTTGAAAATTTGGTGCAAAATTTTTTTTTTTTTTTTTGCAAAAATTTTTGCGGCTTTAAAAACTGTCAGCAGTTCCCTATGACATTTGGTCGAGCACCCCCCACCTAGGTCTCACCGTTTAGCCGGGCCGTCAAACATTTTTTGACCAGGAAGCAAATCCTGAAATGTCAGATTTTTCCCGGGGTCACCAGAGCGCCCTCTATGCAACCGTATATAACACTATACCCCACCAAACCTCCTTCTGGGAGAACAATCATGTCATTCAGAAATGAGTGGTAATGCAGCTATATATATTATTAATTGCAACAACACAAGGGCCAAGGGTACTCAAGGGCCTGAGACATATTTAAAATCATAGGCAAGTAACAACTTCAGTACAAAATCTGACACGCTCGGCCGCCATACAAATGAATGAACTTGTTTCTTCTATCCAAATCTAATTGTGGGGTGTCGTATGGCGTTCAAGGGGGTCTCCCGGGGGTCACACAGGAATCAAGCTAGGGCGACATGGGGGCAGACGAGGGCTACACGGGGGTCCGAAGAGGGTCCAATGGGGGTCCGATGGTGGTTAGTTGCGAGTCAGCATGGAGGTCATAACCTCCATAACCTACCTCCTAATGCGTCTATACGCATAGTTAATTGGAGAGGCCTACGTCCAGCAGTGTGCCTACGTTCGCCGTGTGGTGACGGCAGTAAGAATACATTTGTCACCACCCCGACTCCTCCTGCGGGTGTCGTAAGAGTCGACTAAGGGATTGAAGTGTCACTGACCATTCTTTGATAAAAAATTGATGATGGGCAGCAGCGTCATCACAGTGGACACATTACTGCGATCGCCAATCCGCTTGCCCAGCGTGGCGATTATGGGCATTTACCTCCTAATGCTGCCATACGCATAGTTAATAGGAGAGGCCTACGTCCAGCAGTGGTCTATCATAGGCTGATGATGATGATGATGATGACGTCCAGCAGTGGACTATCATAGGCTGATGATGATGGAGGTCATATGGCAATCAGACGAGGATCGGTTAGGGGCCACATAGGAGTCATGCAAGGGTCACGTGGAGGACAAATCCTCGGGCGAGCGCCACATAGATGTCGCACGGGGGTCATATAGGGGCCACGTGGGGGTCATATAGAGGACTCATGGGGGTCATATAGGGTTCTCTATGGAGGTCACATAGGGGGTGTCATGGTCCGACATCGGATTCCTTGGGGCAAATCTTCTTGACAACTAAGGACTTCCTATATCGATAAATTAATCTATCGATATTAGTTTTAAATACTAATGATCACACAAAGGTTTTCTTATAAAGTATTTTTTTTATCAAAAGAGTACAAGCAATAAAATAACAACTAAATGTTCTCATTCTTATTGCAAACGTTTTTAAAAATTTACTCGTCACAATTAATTTCTACATAACTGTCCCATCTTTTATTGTTGAATCTTAAACCCGTGCTAAATTACTTCAGGTTGCTTTCTAAGCAAGTCTTCTATTTTTTTAATACGCATTATTTATTTTCACTCAAAAATACAAGATGATTAAATATGCTAAGTGTGACATTCATACTTGTCTTCTGACCAATACCTAGTTACAAAAAATACATAGAATGTTGGGGGCGGTCACTAGTATGTAGAACTAGTATCGATAAATGAGTATCGATATAGGAAGTCCCTAGCTGTCAAGAGAATTCGCCCCACGGAATCCGATGTCTGGTGATGGTGGTCACATAGGGGTCTCATGGGGGTCACATAAGGGGTCACACAAGGGTCTCACCTTGTTGCAGAGCTGGCAGTGGAACTTTATCTTCTTGAGATGGTCCCAGTCCACGTGGTCCAGCTGCGTCTTGTTCACGAACTGTAGCCGTCGGTGGTGACAGACGGGGGTCTTATGAGATCATATGAGGGTCGCATGGGGGCCTAACAGGGGTCACATGGGGGCCATGCGGGGGTCACATCTGGGTCTTATGGGTTTCAAACGAGGGTACGTGAGGATCTAGTGGGGTCATACGACGATCAGACAGGGGTCACAATATGGGGGTCTTTGCGAGGGGTCAAGAGTTGACCTGAGTTTCTTACTGGTTCTTCTCAGGAACGGTGTAGGGTTTGAACCAGTAGTAGATTATTTTTCTCTCTCTTGATAATGTCAGATTCGAAAATGCTTATTAATAAGCTTACTTGAATAAAGAATAGTTTGACTTGACTTGACAAGGGGGGGCAGATGAAGGTCAAATGGGCGTCACATGGCGATGAGACGGGGTTGGCCGGAGGTGTCATTAGGGTCAGGCGGGGGCCCACATGGGGGTCCCATGGGAATCAGACAAGGGTCACACGGGGGTCGGGCGACACGTGGAGGACATATGGGAGTCAGATTGGTGTCACAAAGGGGTCACATGGGGGTCATATTATGTAACAACTCGCCTACCCTCCACTTACAATATGAGTATTACTTACCGCAAAATATTAATGAGGATAAGGCAACTGCCAGGTAGAACCAACTGTACAATTTATGGTAAGATATATATTGTAGTATATTTATATATTTCTATTATTATATATTTATGCATATATTTATGTAAGTGTAGGTATATTTATGTATGTATGTATCCTATCTTAGTATGTCTTTTCATTAAGTTTGCAAGTTGTACCGCCTACATTCTTTTCTGTTTTGCCTTAACACGCTCAGTGCGGAACAGGTCATATGTGACCTGTACAAGTATGGTTAATTACAATTTAACTTAATTGCCGCAGCGAAGGTGTTAAGGTTGACTGGTAGAGAATGCTCTGTGGCATTAAGTCCGCCTTTTGTACGATAAGATTTTCTTTTGTGCAATAAAGATTAAATAAATAAACCAATCGAGGATTGCTACTCAAGGGTATAAAAGGCGGTGACCCTGCTCGGGACGGGCACTTTCTGTCCGACTTTGGTCGTGTAAACTAAAGTGTTTGTGTGAGATAATAAATGTAGTGATTGGGAACTACAGTGTTATTACTACCTCCTGGATATCCCCCCACACCCAAGTGAAGGTTTCATATAGGTGTCTCGTGGGGGTCACATAAGGGTAATGTGGGGGTTACATAGGGGACACGTGAGGGTCACATGGGGGGTCTCTTGGGGGTCACATAGGGGTCTCTTGGGGGGTCACATAGGGGTCTCTTGGGGGGTCACCTAGGGGTCTCACCTTGTTGCAGAGCTGGCAGCGGAACTTGATCTTCTTGAGATGCTCCCCAGTCCCACGTGGTCGCGGAGCCGCGTTTTGTTCACGAACTTCTTACCGCACTCGTTGCAAATGAAACTGGAAACAATACTTATTAATAAATGTATGTTTTAAAATAAATGTAGTAAAAATATATGGACGTAGTTATGCAAAAGGGTCCCAACCCACAATAATAATTCATTCTAATTAACACCTTAAATCAAAACAAAAAAGTCAATCTTTAAAATGACAAATTTGTGTGGATTGGTTCCTTTTTGCATAAGTACGTTCATATTGTATTCTATCGTATGTATTATAGAAAAACCGGCCAAGTGCCAGTCGGACTCGCGCGCGAAGGGTTCCGTACCATTATCAATTTATTATTAAAAAAAATACAGTTAAATCAACCTACCTCAAAAACTGTAAGAGATAATTTGATCAAACCAAAAATCGTTGACAGAGTTTATCAATGTGCATAACATATTTTTTTTTAATTTTATATCGCGTTGTTTAAAAAATAGAGGGGGGGGACACATTTTTCAGACTTTGAGAGCTGATATCTCGAAAACGATTTGCTTAAATAAAAATGAGATTTATATACCTTCATATCATTTTCAAAGACCTTTCTAATTAATACCCCACACGCTTGTATACAACTAAAAAAATTTTTTTATCCCTCAGTTACATGTATGGAGGGCCCCCCACCCCCAGTGGTTTTTTTTTTACAATTTAGTATCATAATCCTGTAGCGGTTTATACAACACATATCCTTACCAAATTTCGTTACTGTAGCATTTATAGTTTCCGAGTAAATGGCTGTGACAGACGGACAGACGGACATGACGAATCTATAAGGGTTCCGTTTTTGCCATTTTGGATACGGAGCCCTAAAAAAGTATCCAACTGTGAAAGTATTGGCTAAAATGCATTTGATCTGTGTATTTGTTTTTTTATTCAAAATACAAAATTTTATGGATTTTTTGTTGGCACCATTTTTGAGAAAAACACTTGGGTGACTTGGGCGTCATTTGGGTGTCAACTCGGAAATCAGAGAGGTATCACATGGGGGTCACAGTCACACAGTGGTCATTTAGGTGTTAGACAAGGGTTATTAAATTGTCCGATCTTTGATTATTGCCCTGTATCGGGCGCGATATTACCTGAAGTCGTGTTCGGAGATGTGTCGACGGGAGACGCGCAGATGTTGGCGATAGGTGGCGATTGACGCGAACCGCTTGTCGCACAGCGAGCAGTGCAACTCGCCATCGTCGAGGGCCTGATCATATTCAATAAATAAATATCTTGGGACATCTTAAAAATCGACCTAGTCCCACGGTAAGCTAAATTAAGGCTTGTGATGTGGGTACCAAGTGTGATGATTTCGTAATATAAAATAACAAACTTCAGTTCTAATTTAAGAAAACATTGTGTACACCATTGAGTCTTAACATATTTGCTGTCTTTGAATATTCATTTACCATCGTGTAAAGTAGTCTTTATAATTTAAAAAATAGGAATGAAGCAATTGGATGACGTACTGGTTTAAAACAAAAAAAAAAAGAAAGGGGAGATGAAGAATTCGAAAAGCCTCCTTTTCGAATTCTT
>JALPQI010005946.1:0-57163 GCA_025490895.1 Thaumatotibia leucotreta | reverse complement strand
TATCACACTTTTTCGATAAGGGCAATATTAAATACAGTCCATGCCAAAGGGCCAGAATATGCGTAATTATGACCTAGGAATTCAGTACAGGGATTATACAGGGGCGTCCCAAAGTTATGAGACATGGAGGGGAAGTAGGTACCTTAAATATCGTAGATAGTGTATTTTGCTGAAAGAAGACTTTATGATATTTTTAAAATTTAGTAATTCTGCATTCAAAGTTTTTCAAAAAATTACTTGTTTCACCCGAAAATCGAACCAACTACAATTTTTTTTCGAATTTTGAACCAAACTTTTTTGGTTATTCTTTTAGTTTTGGATACTATGTTTCTTAAGATAATTTGTTATTTTTTATACATTATTTCGAATGACGTCATACAATTACGATTTTTTTTGTTTTAAAGTTTGGTTCGATGCCTAGAAAAGGATTTTTTTTTGGATTTTTTTAATGTAGTTTTATTTAATTTATAAAATAAAATAGTCTTCTTTCAGCAAAATACACTATCTACGATATTTAAGGTATTTACTTCCCCCTTCATGTCCCATAACTTTGGGACGCCCTGTATATAACATTACGTCACAGTAGAAATGTATTGAAATTCATATAATCGGAGTTCCAGGGCAGCATAATTCACTTATTTTGTCACTTAAATACTCAGGTTCAACTGATTTCTACTTTTTAACTCTGGTTTATCACCAATATGTGCGATTTTATTATAATAAATTATAACTAACGTGAGACTCAAACATATTCAAATATTATCAAACCGGGTTACATGTTTTGATCCATTATGAGGATTCTCATCTGGAGCACCCTATGTGAAAGCTCCAGATACTTCTTACCTAAAATAATTATTATGTTTATTGTAAGTACCTTCATTATTATCTTAGGTTTAGGTACAGACGTCCTGTTTAAGCATCAATTTAAATATAAGATTGTACGTGTTACAGTGATCGGATACGCACCACAAACAACATGCTGGGAGATTGCTACGCAGCCGCGGTGGTGGAACATCTCTCCAAGAAGGAGCTAATGGCTTGCGATGCCGTCACTATGGTAAATTATAGTTTCAAAATAACTAAAGCCACTTAATTCGAACCGTAGAAACGTAAAAGTGTGAGTGCTTATTGCCTACTTATAAAACGGTGGTATAATGATTTACAGAGACTATTTTCTACATTGAGCTTTGCTTGCGTCTACGAGTAGTGTGGACGTCGTATGTTTTATTTTAGTTGCATGTATTCCCATAGTAATGAAATTACGACACGGCTCCAAATCTCGGAGAACAGTAACCATACCATGATTTTTCAAATATAGGTTACTTTAGGTTTTACTCAATACATTAAGCATTCTATCGCGATCACACTTACTCATACTCATACTCATATTGGTCTGTAAGTACCTATGTGAATTAGAGGTCTTAGGAATTAGAGAGGGAGTTTTTATATCGATATTGACGTTTGGGGACCATGAGGAACCGTCTTCGCCATTTTGTAAAACTTAACAGAAAAATATTGGAACATGATTGGTTGACTTGAAAAATATATCAAAATAGAAGCCCTGCCCTGCCTATGATATTTTTCTTGACTAATTTGTACAGTAGTGTACTTAGTGTACTTACGTCTACACTACGCACTGTATTGTTGATTGTCCTATAAAAAGTTTATTTCAAGCAAATAATATATTTACATGGTCTATTATGAATTACGATACTTATGATTGAATTGACAACACAAGGTTTTTCTTATTTTTAGGAACCAGTTGTTGCCAATGGACTCATCCCAACACCGAACACTGAAGATGAAAGAATGGATACACCAGACAAGAAATCCATCTCGTCAGATGACATTATAATAGACATGCATTTATCCAACAAGGTTAGCAGTAGCCCTATTAAAAGAATTTAGCTCTTGAAATCATCAAATAGACTGTGTTTTGAAAACATTTTTCTGGCCAGACAAATATCAAAATTGTCTGGTTTTTAGGATTGATTTGTAACTGTTAAATATTCTTATGATACCAAAGTGGCTCCAGTTATTGTTACTTAATTCGCGATGCTAAGACTGGTTTCTATTGAGAGCTGATTTTCAATCGTTTAACCATTTCTGTAATTTACATCCTTATTCTTTGATACTAGCTGTTATTTGAAACTTAAAAAATCAGACCTGAATAGACGTAAAAGACTGAATATAGAAAAGTAAGCAAGAAAATGGGTATTTTAGGTATGCAAAGATACTCCCTGGAAATACAGTTTAAGAAAAATGGATGTCATCGGTGCGATCGCACACAAAATAGTTAACAATGTGAATAATAGGAATCATTCAGAGATGAATACACTCGCAATATCCATAAAATTGAAATCTTAGCATCGCAGTTAAGCTTATATCGGTTTTGTATCCAATCTTTTGAAATTGTTACGATTTCAATATTAACCTTGTTAAGACGAGACCGCCACCAGCATTGAGAAGTGTTCCCATTATGGTCAATGTGGTCTTACACAAATCCGCTTTAGATGTAAAAACCGAATGTGCTAGTTTTTAAATGTGATCTGATATAAAGGCCAAGCTAATAAACCTATGCATAATATGGTCTAATGTAGTAGTAACTACCTATACCATGCATATAATTGTCGTCTACTTTTATGTATGCAGGTACTTGTTCATTTAACATTAGATACTACCGACAAAATTTAATCCTGACCCAGAATAGATCGTGTTTGCAATTACTAATTAATGCAATATGGATATTGGTCTGAAATAAAATTCATTCATTCATCCATTCATAGGAAGCAACTGTGAAAGTCAAATTGTACGACAGATGCCGCATTTTCAATGCAATGTTACACAATTATGACAATCTCCTATTGTGGGTAGGGATTCAATTTTGTCGATAGTACATATAATAATAAAATTGCTGTCTATATTAAAATCATAAAATCATGAGTTCAACATAATACATTCGTAATTATTGTAAATATAAATAATTAAATATCTTGGAACATCTTACACAAATCGATATAGTCCCACGGTAAGCTCAATTAGGCCTTGTGATGTGTAGATAAATATAGATACTTAAATAAATGTCACGAACAAGTAACAAATATTTGTAATAAATAAATACACAAATAATGCCCTCGCCGGAATTAGAGCCCGGAACGTCCAGTTTTGTAGGCAGGGTCACTACTAAATACAAAGCTACGGAAACTGACAAATATTTTGTACTTTACTTATCCTTGTTCAGATCATTATTTGATAAGTACTCATTCATATTTTTACAGCTCATTCGGGTATGCAACTATTACTATTACGTACGCCTTTGGCTATAGTATTACGTGTTAATATTACATTAGATGTTATATTCACACACATTGGATATAAAGTAAAATGAATGAATGCGAGTGAAAAAGCCACGTAAAATGGGTGCAAATTTAAACTTGAAAATAGCACCTAATGTGAAGATTCTTAGTATGTAAATGCAAAGTGCTTCATAGATATGAACGAAACGTGTTGATAAATCGGAGTTGATAGAAATAACATGAGTACGAGTATTACTATACCCTGATAAATCTTATTACTTATTGTTCGGTTCTCTACAGTACTTGTCTATTGGCTTTTAGTGATCAGGCTACGACAAAATATCTTTTGTGAGGTCTTGCTTGAATTACATATTTTTTAAATTAATTTAAATGGGTGTATTGGAGCGTTGTCGCATAAAGTAAACTATTATGATATCACACACTTGACATGAAAAGGCAGTTTCCGTCCGTGATACACCTCTGAGCACTGATCATGTTTAAATACCTATAAATAGTTACTTTCGACACTGATATGTATGTACTTGTTATGTTTTATTACTTTTAAGTATACAAACCATTTTAGGTGTAAATTTAATACAGGCAAAGCTCTTAATGGCGGTTAGTAGGTACAGGACATAATAACGTCGGGTGACAAGCAAAACTCACTAAGTACCTAACAAAACCTACTTCAAATAAAGCTCATATCTCAATTCTGATTCAATACTGACCTAGGAGGTTGCTTTAGTTGGAGTTTTTATAGTGAGTTTTTGTTGTCAGCCGACGACAAGTAAATTTAAAAATGGTATTTACTTTTAGTTAGGATTGCAAAAAAAATGTACTAAAAAAACATACAAAGTAACTCGGGCCACAATGTAATGTAACACACTTGAGTTAAATCCTGATTGATAGGTAAAATTAAAAGTGGACGACATCTGTCTCAACAATGCTTTTTCCCTATTCCTCCTCCAAAAATCTAAAAATAAAAAAATATGTAAAAAAATAAAATAATATATTAATTAAGTGTAACTTAAAAATCCTGTTGATTCATGATCACATTTAATGAATCCTATATGCCTGGCTTATTTTTTATCGCCCGTATTAGATTTACACATGGTATGAGAATAACTAGCGTAAAATAATTTTCGTTTACTGTAGAAGTTACAGCGACTATAAGTGATGTCACATTTTCACTTTACTATATTGTAATAAGGTGAAAAAGTAAATACATTCTATTGCAGTCGACTGTACATTTTTTGATATAGGGTTACATGGTTTTATATTTCATCGTGAAAGCTGTTTATATAATAAGCATAGTCTAAAGAATGATGGGCCTTATTGAAGAAAAACGGACTTATTATAAAGTAAAGGAAGTTAGAAAATTTAATACCAGTCGGTATAGCCTAACAGAGAAATATTGCTGCAAATTTAAACACTCATCATGAAAATGGCTACGAGGCTCGTGTTAATTTGATATAAGTAGAGTTCATAACTAATCTCATTACCACGCCGCTACTTTGTAATTAAATAGATGAAGTATATATGTACGTCATTTAAGTGATCTACCCCCATGTAATCAAAACTGAATCAAAATCATACGTGCGGGACACCATTTTAACCAAGTATAGATACTTAAAAGTGTAGTGATATAGGCATTTCTAGGTATAAGTCCTAAGCAAGTGTTTTACTATTAGCAAGTAGAATTGTTCACAATAATGCAATTATTGTAATGGCCTTAGATAAATAATCATCTTTACAGGTATTTAATTAATAATTTGTAATTTTCATTTATCTTATTTATCTTGTATCAAACCAAAATAGACTTAAATTAATAAAAACGAATTGGAAACTTTTGATAAATATTTGAATCCAGTTCATAACTAACTCGCACCGTTAGTATATCAATGTCCAGCTGTGATATGTCATTACTTTGTAATTTGTCATTACTTTAATTAATAAAGCAATGCAATGCAATGATAAATAAAACGGATTATCCAATTTTCAACATTTTTTATTTATTTTCATTATAACATCAGGACATTTTGGCTTACTGTTAACATATTTATTTACACTATGTAAGTACCTCATGTTCTGTAGGCTTAAGATGTCGCTTTTACCGTTTATCGTGGCAAGCGTCACTTACTAGTTAATATCGTACTCAAATACTAGTTAAATCATGACGAAAGCAACGACAGACGATACAATTGGAACCGTCATATCATTAGCTTACTGGTCTGAAAAAAATAGCAACCCGTCAACTACTGATAGGACAATTTAACAAAACATGACATTTAAATATTACGATTTATTCGATTCTAAGATGAAATCACAGAGCAATCAATATTTCAAAAAAATCTAGTTGCTAGACGTTGCCGTAAGAGGCACAAACATTAACAAGAAACAAAAATACAATTTAATGTGTTAGCATTTAGCATGGTCTGAGTAAATTCGCCGGCAATCATCTAAAAATAATACAAAAAAACAAACTGATACTGTGAGTAAGAAATTACGGATGTATTTGAAATAGTAACAAAAATATTAATTATTTAAAGGCACATTGTCTATCAACTTCTAGATGGAATTTTTATCAAGTAATATATTTTTGTGACTACATTTTATAATAAACTACTCTTGCAATAAAGCTCATTCAACATCAATTGCAACATCTAAGGATTATCTTATAGCTTACAGTAAAGCTGATTGATTGTTTACAAAATATAATAATAACATGGCAGTCTTCAGTTTATATTTATACAAGGCACTAAAATATACAAACTAGTATTTACAAGGTTAAAATTACAACCCGAATGGATATATGTACATTTACCGGAAAATCGGTAATAAGCGCTTAATACATCACTTTGAGCATATTCAGAGCATAGGGATGTACGACATGCACAAAATGATTAAATTAAAATACAGATCTAAACCGATTAGATCGGTTAATAAATATTTCTATCAATACTTATAGGTAAACAGTCGTTCTGATATTTACAAACCGCTAAATTATATTAAGTTCATATTCTCATAGTTGAATGTGTTTTTCTACTAGCAGGATTTGGTGGCAGACCTGGTCCCACCAACGGAGACATAGAAGGTGACCGAGTAGCTAAAGGTGATAATGATGGTGAAAATGAAGGTGACATAGCCGCAGCGGCAGAAAAGCCACCTGGCACATCATGACTAATTGGTGACCTAGGTAACAAATGCTGAGGTTGCCTGCAAGATAATGACGGCGCTGGACAACTCCTAGGCGCGACAGTAGTTAATAATGGAGGCGGTACACTTTTTCCGCCCGTTATTGAAGTCCCTTTACTTTTTGCACTAGATGCGCCACTGTTACCGCTTTGCAAAGAAACTGCATCGTCTTTGAGACGAGCTATTTCAGAAAAAACATGCGCTAGAGGTTGATACTGAGGTCCCCAATCTAATAGATAGTCCCAATTGTAGCTACCGGTCAGTTCTTCTTCTGAATGTACTATTGAGCTAAGACTGCCCGTCATGGATGGTCCAGCTGTGGGAACGGCTGTATTTTCTCCTGGAGCGCTAGGAAAAGCACCTAATGCCATGGCTCTATCTACTGCAGCACTATTTTCATCAGCACTGCTTGCTCTTCCACTTCCAGTAACTTCATTTAATTTGGCATAAATAAGATTAGTGATATCGTTTTCATTAGTTCCGTCTTCATCAAAAATGTGCATTGGATCAATAGACCCGTGATGTAGCATATTATCTTTACTAACTACGTTTTCAGAACATCTTCTGGATGAAGTAGACGCTCCACCTCCAGCACCAGTATCTACTATTCCTAGACGCGCTAAATATTCTTGCGTATTGTGTACAGAAACATCAGATAAATTGTCATCATCAACTCCGTCGGTCTGTCTATGAATGCCAGAATCTCTTTGCAATGGTCCCTCATTGATCATTCTAATTTCTTCGTCTTCACCATCTTCCCCATCTTCTGCGGAGCCCCTGCCACTAGAACCAGATTGATCTGAACCCGATAATTCGGATGTTGTAGCAGCACCGGAATTGGAACTAGCAGTGTGAGGTCCATAAGGTGGGATCTCGTCATATTTTGGAGGAGCAAATTGGTTACCAGCATTCACGGCACCTGTATTTCTTATTGGAATAGTATCAAAAGCACTTGGGTCTACATAACTATTTGTGGCCCCGACTCCTTCAGAATTCAGGCCAGGTTTATTAACCTTTTTATGTCTTTTATTTTTCATGTGAAGAAATAGGAAGGCTGCAGCAAAAATTATTATGATAAATATAAAGACAATTAGTAGACCTAATGCCCAATCTGAGAGTCCACTGGCGGCTGCTGGCACAGCTGAATCAGTAATAGTATTCATATCAGATACAACTGCTAACGAATCTGGCAATATTTCCACTGCGGTTTTATTCGTTAAGGACCCTTGCCTACCAGAACTTGCTGTAATAACTAAACTAATAGCTTTATGATTTCCAAATAAACTTTGTACAGATTCTACTCTTTTCTTAAGTATTATAACACCTGTTGTTCTATTGATTTTGAAGTAAGAGTGCGATGTTGAGAGTTGATATACTATTCTTCCATCAACTCCCTTGTCTCTATCAGTAGCGGTTGTTTGGCCGATCATATAACCAGCAGGAAGTGGTCCTTTCTTCGGAATAGGAAAATTGTAAGTTTTCTGTGTGAATTGTGGATAAAATTCATCTCGACTCTCTATATCGATCCTGACCTTCACAGTCGCAGACTTCCCACCTAAATCTGACGCTTTGATGGAAAATTCATATTTATTTTTCTGTTCGTAGTCAAAGACTGCATTTGTATTTATTAATCCCGTCGAGGAGTCTATTTGAAACATCTTCCAAGAGTCATCGTTTTTATTATAGTTCAGTGATATGGGTTCTATGGTATAGTTTAACGTGCCATATTTACCTTTGTCCATATCAGTTGCTCTTGCTGTAAATACTGAAGTACCAACTCTTTCATTCTCAGCCACCGTTTCAAAATATTCATTTACCGGAAAAGCTGGGGTGTTATCATTTTCGTCAGTAATACCAACGAGGACGTTAATACTATTGCACAGTGATGGTATCCCCTGATCACATGCTACTATAATAAGCTTATATTCTGTACTTCCGACATCATAGTCAAGACTTTTGTTCACTGTCAAAATACCACTAACAGGGTTAATAAAGAATACATTATTATCATCACCAGATGTTATTCTATAAAATATAGCAGAATTAGGAGTTCCATATAAATCAGCGTCTGTGGTTGTTAACTTGGTTAGAACAAATCCAGGTTTAGCATCTTCACTGACAGTCAATTCAAAATCTCCTGACAAAAAAACGGGAGGATTGTCGTTTGCATCAGCTACGGTTACAAAGACAGTTATTGAAGTTTTATTTTGACTGTATGAAATCATTTTACCTTGCTCAACAGCCGCTAAACCCAGAACATACGAATCTTGAGTTTCTCTGTCAAGCCTATTTACTAAAATCAGTGCTCCATCAACAGTCACATCAAATGCATCTCCGTCGTTTCCTGCTATGATGTGGAATTCTAGATTGTATTTCTTGAGAACATCATTGATGCCACCGATTTGAAGCAGCGAAGACCCTCTTTCTGTGTCTTCGTTAACCGTGATCCTGGAATAGAGAAAACAAATATATTATTATTTTTATCTATTGTGTAGACGTGTCTTTATTGTTATATCTTTTGCAATAAAAAGATTACAGCCGTATTAAAAAAAAAACTATCAAAATCAGACATTTTCTTCATTGATAGGCAAAGCACTTTTTAATAATTATACGTGTCTACCAATGACCCGAAATTTCCGGTCAGAAACTCAGTGGAGCTTAGTTATTCAAATAATATGATAATACATCTGACAACTAATGTGGATAAAAAAGTAAAACATACAATATTTTTCTTTAAACAAATAGAGACAACTAGTAAACTAAGACATAAAGTCTCTGAAAGTAATTTATATTGAATTATTAGTTCCAGATGTAAGGATCTCTGTCAGGTTTGGTTTACAAATAATAAAATGGATGTGTAGATAATCCACGTGACATAATAATATAAGGTCTCCATCCAAAATTTGGTTGATAACATGAACTAGAGTTTTTTTTTTTGTAAACTAAAAACCATAATATTATTAAATATTCAATTGATATTACTTATTGAAAAAGTTCCCGAAAGCGTATTAATGATGTATGAAGGTTTTTATTATAAAATACTGGACGGGCCTCGTAACCCTAACAAAAAATTAAACGGTAAATTACTAAGTGTTCCAACAATTATTTACGTATGGTTCGATGTGGTAGAAAACCATTTTTTTTAATATGTCGACATAAAGTCTACGTGTATTTGTTGACTCTTTCACAGTCCACATCTGGATTAAGGGACCTTCATCGACAATAAGGTCTCTTACCTTATTGTCGATGGCGCTTATGGCGTTATGATCGTATACAAATATAACGCTGCGAGAGGTAAGTGCCATCGACGATAAGGTTTACCCAAATAACGACACATATAAGTAACTATTTCCCCAAAGAAAACAAAAAAATGTTAGGTACTTTTACTTTTATTCAATAATTCAAACATGGTGTCATTTTAAGTGATATCAAGACCTTGCTACTTGATATCACTTCAAAATAAGCTTAGACTGTACCGCTATGATTAAGCCATTAGTAAACATACTACGTACTCAAAACGGTGAACGGATAGGTACATTGCCTAGAGGTAGCAACTTTGATTTTTTTTTTTCAAGTTGGGATAAAAAATAGAGACCTTGGTGTAGTCTGAATATAGATGCTCTTAGGAATCACTTTTTGCTTAAGTTGTAAGGCCCACCCGGTATATCTCTGCGTTTATTTCTTACCTGTAAGTATCCTGTCCAATAAATGGTTTTATCTCGGATGTCGCTCCCGTACTGATCCTCACCGCGGCCACAGCACTCTTGTTCGGTTTGCCGTGGTCAGTTGCCATCACAGCCATCTGTGTATCTCTCTGGCTCGGCAGCGTACTGTAATTGACGAATATAGCACCAGACACGGCGTCTATGTAGTATCCTTTGCTTTCACCGAGGATCGAATACGACACCTTTCCGTTGTCTTCACTGTCTCTGTCCTTGGCACTGACGGAACCAATTTCAACATTACCAGCACCTTCTGAAATATTAGAAAAAAATGTTAGGTAATAGAACGCAAAATGACAATCCAAGAGATAAATATAATATGAATTTGACAATTAGATCATGAGGCAATATAACAAGGTGAAACTTAAAACACGTTAAATCAAATCTAAAATTCAAAATTATTAAAATATAAACCCGTTCATGAATTAACCGAATTCTATAGGGTGACACATTTTATTTACTCGAAAACATTCGTATTCGCAATTTGCTATCATAATTACACCATTGATATTAAATTACACCATACACATTGATTGCAGGCAATATCAGGTTTACAAAATCCGATGTTAAGCTACCCTGCGGGGCGACACTATACAGGGTGACACTTGGGTCATGGAGCAGGAGTGAACAGGGTACTAAGGTCGGTCACATTGAGGAACTTTCTATAAAATCAAGTAATCGTGAAAAAAATCTCCTTGATGTTAATTGATGGTTAAGCGTAAGTCAATTAGGTCATAATTTGACACCTGAGAGATTTGGGAAAGGCTTAAATATTTTGTCACTATATCCATATAATAAAAAAAAAAATAATAATAAAAACGTTTATTCTGATATAATGCTTACAAATAAGTTTACATAATTCCTTCTGCCAAACCACAGCATGGTTTGTTGGCAGACGAAGCTCCTCTATATATTTCTATAAAGTTTGTTGTGTTATGGAAATAATTAAGTACTAGCCAGATGTGCTAGCTATGACTACCTATGTCAGTAATTATATTCGGGCTTTGCCGTGTCTATGTATATGATGCGAAATGATTATTAAATACTATCGGAATCATAAACCCGTTCGTAAAACCATGTGATCATAAATATCGGAACACAAACCGTAACGCCTCAGCAATAAAGTCGTACTTCGATGGTTTTGTGCGTTCTGAAGTATCGTATGGTGACCCATTTTGACAAAACTTTATAGTTCATCAATTCTGATTTGATATTTATACTGACCTGGTAAAATCCTATTGTAGGCTATTTCATCAAATACTGGTGCATTATCATTAACGTCCAACACTTTAATCGTTAAAGCTGTCTTGGCGATGTGTTCGTTATCTGACACGCTAACATTCACTTCATATACCTTCTTGGTTTCAAAGTCAAGCGCCTTATTCAATACTATCTTCCCACTGTATCGGTCGATCGAAAACCTATTGTCCTCTTGAGTTATAGAATACTTCAAAGCAGGATATGTGTCGACATCGTTTGCTGTAACGGATGTCAGCACTGACCCCACTTCCGTTCCTGCAAAAACAAAAACGAAATGTCAAAAACATCCACGATACTCTGTCGCTTTAAGAAACGGCTGCCGTTTAAACGATCGGCAAAATAACCTCTAAAACAAAACCTTTGTCGACTTACAATGATTAAAAAAGAAAACAAAAACCATCGCGAATCTTTGGGGGAGGCACCGCTAAAACATGCACTCGAAAAAATGTAATACCGTCCAATAAATATTGATCCTTAAGGAGGCCCTTTTATTTAATCTCGTCGCTGGAATCGAAACGTCGCGGGCTCGCGGACTTGGGAATACAAATTATGTAAAATGCCTCCCTCTTTGTAAGATGCTTTTTGTTCTACCAATTTATTTCAAAAAGTCGATAGGCCGACCTACAGCAATTTAAAACCGAATACGTAAACGAGTACAAAAACTTGGAAACAAACCTTCCGATACTGAAATGACATTTGGTGGCGGGAACGTTGGTTGGTTATCATTAACGTCTACCACGTTGATCCGTAGCGTAGCCGTACCGGTCATCTGGGGGTCGCCCTCATCCGTTGCAATGACTGTCAGTTTATACGTCTCCCTTATCTCACGATCTAGCACTATATTTGTTTTGACCGATCCTGAGAATGCTGGTTCAATAATAAAGGCGTTATCGTGGTTGCCGTCTACTATGTGATACAGGATCCTTGCGTTTACTCCGCGGTCGCTGTCCTTTGCAGCGAGTTGCACGACAAACTCGCCCTTAGTATTTCCTTCGAGAACGTTTGCGATGTATTGTTGTTGCGTAAATCTGGGAGCGTTGTCGTTTTGGTCCAACAGATTTATTGTTACGTCGCAGTAACCGTATAAGACCGGTGCACCTTCCGTTCGAGCGACCACGACGAGATGCCGCGTTGGACCGGGGTGCGACTCGTAATCTAAATTAGCAGAGTTATTTACTCGTATTACACCCGAATTTGAATCAATTTCAAATGCATATTGGTCATCCCCATTTCCGAATTCGTAAATAACTTTTTGGCGCCGGCCATCACTCCGAAGTGCTGTTACTTGTAGCACATCTTTTCCGTATGACAGATTTTCTTCAATAGTGACGTTGTAACTTGCGTTTTGAAAGTTAAGTAATGGTGTTTGATCTGAAGACTCCCCAACCCTGATTTCTATAAGTCCTATGGAACTTTGAGGCGGATTTCCCTTATCTTTTGCCATCACTTTTAGGTGAATAAGTTTTCCGTTTTCGCTCGCTAAGCTTTGCGTTGCTGTGAGTACACCTGTTGTCGGATTGATACGAAATTTATTGTTAGACGTATCAATTAGCTCATATAATATTTCTGCGTTTGTACCCATATCGTTATCTGTAGCAGACACGCGAAGTAGGCTTTGCCCGGGCGGAGTCAGCGTAGCGACTTTTTCTTTGAAAGGATATTTTTTGAAAATCGGTTTATTATCATTTATATCAGTAATTGTTATTTCCACAGATACTCTTTGAGAGCGAGCGACGTAACGTCCTTCGTCTGTAGCTACAGCTTCAAAATAATAAACATTTTTTTCTTCTCTGTCGAATAATCTGAAATTAAAATCAACATTAATGTGAAATTCACAAAACTTTAGGAATGTTTTAGGAATTATTTTCAGGACTGGACAGAACTTGACTTACCCGGTAGTGAAAATGATTCCTGTTTTATTATCAATTCTGAATAATCCTTGACTTTCATTTGCTAATGAATACACAATTCGCTTATTAAAACCAAGGTCAGCATCAGTAGCCCTGACTTTAATAACGGATGTATCTAAAGGAGCATTTTCAGGTATCGCGGCAGAGTAGTGACCAGTGTCAAATATAGGATCGTTATCATTTTGATCTTCGACGATAATTGAAATATTACATGATCCTTGTAATGCTACTGGTGAGCCATGGTCGAAAGCAGTAATGGTAAGCTGATATTTTGACTGAGTTTCTCTATCCAAAGTTCTAGCTGTAAGTCGCCCAGTTGTATGATCAATAGCGAATTTGTTGCCATTGTTACCAGATGTTATACTGTACGTAATCACACCGTTAGCGCCAATGTCTTTATCTGTAGCAGCAACCGTGTGTATTACTTCCGGGTCGTTATTTTCAGGAACAGCTAAAGCATAGCAGGATCCTGTTTTAAATGTTGGCGGATTATCATTTACATCCAATACAATTATCATCACAGTAGTGACATCAAAGTTTGTAGTTGATTGAAATGTGCTAGAATCAGTTACATAAACTGGAAAAGTATATTGATCTCTGTCTTCACGATCGATTTTGGATTTAATCGTAATTGTTCCTCGACGAGCGTCTACAGTGAATCTATCATCTGCAACACCCGGTGGAATAATATATGTCAGATTGCCTGAAATAAAAAAAAAAACACATTAAAGTTCAACCGTCATTGTCATTCACCTTTGTCTTTTACAATAGAACCATCTTCAACACCTTAAAGAATTATTTTGATAAGATTTAATCTACATACCTGCAGTACCCCTAGATGATTTAGCAGTTAATCTTGTAACAAAGCTACCCGGACGAATGTCTTCACTTATATTAGCTTTGTAAATTGCTTCAGTGAATCTCGGTGGAACATTAGTTGATTCTTGCAAATTAAGGTGCAAAATCATATGACTTTGTCTGTTGAAAGGCATGCCATGGTCTGATGCAGTGAGATTGATTTTATATTGACCAGACCGTACTTTATTAATATCAGAAGAAAATTTCTTTGAAAGGGTCAATCTTCCCGTGTCATATTCCATTGCGAAATAAGAAAGTTCGTTTCCACTAGAGATATAATATGATACTCTCCCATTATCTCCTGAGTCAGCATCTATAGCTAGCGCTTGATATAGTGTTCCAGTGAGAGTATTTAAAGCAACAGATGCTTTATTTTTAGATACAAATTTAGGTACATTATCGTTGGCATCAGTTACAGATATGTGTACAGTAGCTAATGTTGACATCCTTTCTGTTTGATTGATTGCCATATCTGTAGCTTCTATGACAAGCCAGTATTCTTTTAAAACTTCATAATCAAGAACTTCCGTAAGCGTTAAAGAACCAGTAAGAGGATCTAAAGCAAACGTCTTACAAAATGGAGGCAATGATGTTACTACTCTAAAATTTAGATCTCCATTCGGTCCAGCGTCGGCATCCTTGGCAGTAAAGTTATAAACAGTCATTCCCAAATTAGTTTCTTCCGAAATTTCTATATTTATTGGATCATGCTGCCATTGAGGTGCGTTGTCATTTACATCCACAATTTCTATTTTTACTGTTACTGCACTACTTTGAGGATTATTGGTGGCTGAAGTATCTAAAGCTCTAACTTCTAACCGATATTCGTCTTGCAGTTCTCTATCTAGCTGCCTTGCTACAACTAGGGAACCTGTTCGTCTGTCGATTTCGAAAGTCCCAGGAGCATAATCAGTAGTTAAGGGCATCAGTAAATAAGAAATTTGTTTATCTTCTCCATTTATAAGATTTTCATTAATTGCACTGTCGCAACAAACTACTGTTCCAACGATGTGACCAATATGTGCATCTTCTTTGACCTGAAAAAAAGACATTTAAAAAAAAAAGATCCATAATATGTGACGCGTAATAGAGGTAACACATATAAATATCTTGTAAGTAAAAAAATCCTTCTATACCTTGAAAGACAAGCTCGAGCTCGTAAATGTCGGTCTATTATCGTTTAAATCCAATACTTCTACTTTTAATTGTCGGACCGTTTGCTTGGGAGGCGAGCCGCCGTCTGTAGCTGCCACAGTCAACCGGTAGATTGATCTTTCTTCATGA
Organism: Thaumatotibia leucotreta; assembly: GCA_025490895.1. NCBI lineage: Eukaryota > Metazoa > Arthropoda > Insecta > Lepidoptera > Tortricidae > Thaumatotibia > Thaumatotibia leucotreta. The sequence continues at coordinate 41,638 of JALPQI010005946.1, read as the reverse complement.
TCAAGAACTGGAATTAAAATAATGAATAAAAATGAGATCTTGAGCCGTCATAGCATTTTAAGGCGTTAAAATATAAGAATTCTGGTACCGTGTTATTTATAACACAGTTCAAATAATACCTACCAGTACTAGTTTTAATGACGCCACTTTTTGGATCAATAACAAAGACACCAAATCCATCTGAATCCCTTTCATTAACAATTGAATATGTTACAGATGAATTAACCCCATTATCTCTATCTATAGCTTTCACTCTGGCTACTTCTGCCCCAGGTTGTTGTTCTTCCCTAACACTAACAACATCTTCTCTAGGGTCAATGATTTCAGGTGAATTGTCATTTACATCTGTAATTTTAATGGAGATAGGGACTTTGCTGTAGCGAGCAGGTGTGCCATGGTCTTTGGCTTCAGCAAACAGAGAATAGGCAGCTTTGAATTCCCGGTCCAGCAAATCCTTTGTGGTTATGATTCCTGTAATATAAATATAATTAATTGTACAATATTGCATGTAAAATCAAGTACGTAAAGTAACTGTACACATTAACTTAAATGTACATATATATAATAATCACGTGGATAGAAAATGATACTTGGGCTAAAATATTATAATGCCTACACGTCATATAAAAGTACGTAATATATTGTTTACAGTTTACTCCAGTATTGTCAACAGTTTGCAGAGCAAAATGTGAAAGTTTTAATAAACACAAACTACAATTTCAATTCCATTTTGTAAGCAACCAGACCCAAAATTAAGCATTCATAAAAGAGATCGCCTCAGGCGGAATAACTATGATTATCCGAGACCCAACCCCGTATAGGGATCCTAAAAATCGTGATGACAGAAACGGGAAAGGACGATAAACGTGATTTCGCACAGCAAGAACAACATAAATGTAACTTTATAGTCTCATGTTTTGGGTAGATTTCGATTTGATTGTTGATAAAGCTGTCGACCGATAATAAGATGTGCCAGAGTCTGGCGTAATGAGCGATGAAAGCGAGGTCTAAAAAAATGCGCATCGTTATTTCCAACGCGCGCAAACTTTGGAGCCGGATTTTGTATAGATGATATAAGACAAGAGTAAGATAGAAATATATTCCTTTACCCTATCATTCATTGAGAGAGGCAAATTTATTAAAACAACCCGACATTTCTCAGCGTCACAATTACATTTTTAATTCGCCAGCAATATACGCGTCATTATTTAAATTTATAGTCACCCTTTAGAGAGTGGGATTCCAGCAACATTTTACACCTATTACTCATTTCAAAAGCATATGAAAATAAAAGGTATCCGTCAACCGAACGAGTTGTATGGCCGTGCAACGTCCTACACGTACATTTGTAACGTATGAGCTTTAATGCTCGACGACAGTATCTGGCCCTAGTGAGGCGGTCGTAAAACATAGCAGAGAATAGCAAGGCTTCTACATAGTAATATTTTAATAATAGTTAATGGTGGGTCAGGACGCAAGCGCGCGCGACGACGTTTATAACTCGCAATTGACGCGCATAAATTCATTATGGCTCCCTCCCGTAGCGACGCTAGCCACGACCTTTGAGATAAAAATTGCCATAAACGATTGATTAATAATCGAGCAAACTCGCCAACTGCTAAGTGGGTAATTCGATTATTCGGATCGCTCGCAGAATCGATTCGTGGATCTGAAGGTGCCGACGAATAAAATCAACAGGTTTTCGATGCGATTATGCACATAAAAGGCTGGAGTTTTTGCCTCCGAAAACATTGTAAAAGCAGCTGTTTGGATCTGATTCCTGGTCGTATCCAATCGAGTGCACATACAGACGTCATTCGGAATGATTTACGAATTTCTGGAAGACAGGAGGGTAGAGATTCGCTAACTAGCTCGCAGGGTGTCGATCCGCGATAAGCCGAATTGAGATGGTACGGGAGGCCATTCATCAGTCAGTTATCGAGCGATAACGAACTGCCACCCCCCATTTTTGCGAACGCCCATATTAAGAAGCAAAAATTGCAATACCGATGCCCGGATACATGCACTGCAACTACCGCCAGACCTACAAAGAAGAGCTCAACGCTGAGAATACTGTTTTGTAAATAAATACCTAGTCAGCTTAAAACTGCAAATGTAATTTATTTGGTATCTAACCTGTCGGTCAATGAATGCGGGTCAAGTGGAATTTTTCATAGACAATATTACAAACATGCTAATTTTAAATATTTTTACAAAATATTAAGTTTATCATTAATGGTTGCATTGTCATTTACCTGAATTGATATACATTGAAATTGGCCTCAGATTGGTTTACATGTAGACACAAAAATGTAGAACCATGACTTGCTATTCTTGTATCTACGGAGTCATCTGACGATAGAGTCTCATGATTGGGTGAAAAATTCCGGGAAATTCCAATACAACCTGATGTTAGAAACTGTTCTATTTGAACTACAAATATTAAAAAAAAATTTAAATCAGCATGTTTCCAGTATTTGCTAGGAAAAATTCTACCTGACCCGTATTTATTGACCGCGAATTTGGATAACTAAATGTCTCAAGAAACGGCTACGTTACTTACGTACTTATTTACAAATTATATGATAATAACTTTACTTTTTAGTACCTAATAACATACCTAACAACTAACTAACCAAAACCGATAAAACAAGTTAGACATATTATGTAGGTATGGCAAAAAATATTAACATGCTACACACATCTTATGTACATGTTTTAAATAAAACGTCAGTCAACCGATATAAATAAGTGCAATGAAGAGTAAAGTGAAATGTAAACAATAATAGGTATAATCAAATATTTTTTTTATTTTAATTGTAGTAAAAATAAAAGTAATAAGTGGCAGTGGCAAGGCCGGGTGGTGACGGCAGTAAGAATACATATGTCACCACCCCAACTCCTCCTGTGTCGTAAGAGTCGACTAAGGGATTGAAGTGTCACTGACCATTATTTGATAAGAGATTGATGATGGGCAGCGTCATCATAGTAGACACATTACTGCGATCGCCAATCCGCTTACCCAGCGTGGCGATTATGGGCATTTACCTCCTAATGCGTTCATACGCATAGTTAATAGGAGAGGCATACGTCTAGGCAGTGAACTATCATAGGCTGATGTTGTATGTAATAAGTGGCAATTTTTATTTTTGTTAATAAAATTATTGTTAAGTTCTAAACCTTAACTGTACCTACGAGTAGTTATTTACCTACACCTAAATAAACTACACAATGTCAATGCATCCATCCGATACATCACGAATGCGCAAGTTGCAAATGTTTAGGTGGTCAGTACACATTCAATTAGATCAATCAGTATCTACACTAAAATACTAAATACATAAAAAAGTATCCTATTTAATAGGTTTTCTTTAAATCAATGCAAAATTGGTATGACAGAAGATGACAAATAATTATGTTTGGTCTGAAATGGAAAAGTAACGATAATAATGATGTGTATGTACATGTATAGGTACGAGTAAATAAACGGGAAAAGTGATCTCAATTCCTCAAAATTGTGCAGGTATTATTGTGTTTTGTTTGCCCATACTGTTTACTCAGTCGATGGGTCTTAAGGCACAACACACTTCGGGTTTTAGCTTTCAAAAGAGCCGGCCATCTAAACAATGCGTTGAGAGGTAGGAATTATTCTTTAGCTGATCAAATAGAGGATAGGATCCTCGGCTCGTTGGGCTTACGGTAAAGTTGCATTATGAATGAGTATGGGAATTGTTTATGAATTATTGCTTTTGAAATTAGCTGAACTATGGGCATATAATAATAGCTTCAGTTAAGTATTTCCTTAACGGCTTTCATAGACAAGTTGGTAATAATAATGATTATTAAGACCCTTTGTGGTGCATTTAATTATTTTTGTAAATTTTTGCGATTAATGGTGCTCCCACATTGGATGTTATTTCTGTTATATAATCAGTGATCGGCACCACTCCTGCCACACGGCGGTATTTCGTGTAAAAAAGAATACGGAGATGACTGATATTTTTTATACAGCGTGTTTTTCTTCATATGCTATAACTTTAACGGAAGCTCATTTAGGTCAAATATAACTAATTTCTCTAAGAAACTAGTGTTTTAACTCTTACTGTTATTGAGTTATTAACATACCTGGGATAACTCGGGGCATTTATACGAAAGTGATGTAGCAAAATATTTTATCGACTAAAAATATCGACGTTACTGTGAATGACAACATCAAAATGTTATTCGGCATAAATAAATATTAGGTACTTACTCTTCAATTAAAATAAAAAATAAATTTTAACGGGTAGTTGCGCGTTTAATTTAAAATAGTGTTGAAAATATACAATTAATATTAACATATCAATATTTAAATTGTCATTTTGATTAAAATGACATCTGCATACAAGAAGCCCGATATCAGATATGACATCGAACCTCTGTACTGTAATCGAGAATGTTCAATAAGCACATTTTTTATTAAAATTATATCGACATCTTTTTAATCGATATCAAATCCCTATAACTTGCCCCCAGTTATCCCAGGTATGGTTATTAATAAAATAAGTTTAATCACTGAACATGTGTATTGCAACCTTTATTACATTCTAATGTTACTTATTTTGACATGTGCCGTCAGTTACCTGAGATTAACTTTTATTTTATTCTTAAGGTTCTCTCACACTTACCATTTCATTTATTATGTATGAAAACAAAAAAAAATTTTTTTATCGAATTTTCCAAAAGCCTGTATACCAGACAACTTCTATTAATGTCCCATGTAACCTGTCTTATTTATAGCATATCGAAACGAACACCCTGTATATATAACACTATTGTATTACACACACTCGATTATATTCTTTGAAGCAAAAACTTGACATAATAAATAAAGTTTATTTTAAAGTTACTATAGGAACCACACAGTGTGACAGGGGAGGTTCCGATCACTGTATACAGGGTGTAATCTTTAAGTGTTGCCAGACCATCATTCCGTAAATATAGCAGATACCAGAAAACTACTAACTGATATCGAAAGTACGTTACCCAACGAGTACAATTACACTAAATAGCTTTCTTGAAATAAAATCAGAAATATCTCAAATATTAACTTCAAACCCTTCCATACATTTAGTACGTAACCGTTCATTGAAAGAGTAGTTTAATACGAATATTATTTTATTTAAGAATAAATGTTAGATTAATTATTTCATGAACGGTAGTATTATTATTTTATTACAATGTATTCGTACAAAAAACGAATCTCTAACAGTTGTATCTGTTATGACACCCGACATTTTTAAGCCTAGTCGTTATACTAAATGTATGAAGCGTTTTAACTTGTATTTTTAATATTACTTTACTCGTTGGGTAACGCACTTTCGATATCAGTTGGAAGTTTTCTGATATCTGTTATATTTACGGAATTATGGCCTGGCCACACTTAACGATTACACCCTGTATAACAAAGTGTAACTAAGACAATGTTATGGAATACTAGAATGGCAAAGAGAGGAAGGTGATGTTACATAACATTTTGTAACGCCAATGTGGGTGGATGCACCATAAGGGCATCTTTAACCAACCTCGAATAAAACATATATGTCAGATAAATGTTAGCTGTCCTATTCTTTCACATGCCTGCGGAATAGGATAGTGATCTTTCGTTCGGAAGGATATATTTATCAAGAAATTGTAACATAAATATATAATTTGTTGTTATTCAGCTCAATTACAACTAATATCAACAAACGCGGGACCGTACCTGGAACCTCTAGAGTCCACAACACAAAACATAATTAATATGTACATATCCTACCATGTAATGTACATAATTATAATTAAGAAACATCGTCTTACAATAATATTTCATAAAAATACGTAGCATTTCGCAAAGTTTGGAGGTTGGAGAGGCTTTACTTAATGTAATTAGTAGGTAAATATTATCAAATAAAAGCGGAAGTTTATTTAACGTTAAAGATATTAATGTATATAAATTGCCCTATTCTTACTATCCTGCCCAAACAACTAACAAATAGGATAGACACGAGAGTCCTCTACAAACAGCAACCTCCGTAGCCTAAGTAGAGCTACATAAACCCTTTCCAAAACGTTTACCTTGAACAATAATCCTTTCAACTCACCTGTCACTGGGTTGATAGCAAAACTAGTATTTGTAGGAAACAAGCTGTATCTTAACAACGCATTGTCACCTAGATCAGCATCTGTCGCAGCTATTTTACCAACAAATGCGCCAACATTCATATTCTCTTCCACTTTGAATTCGTATGCTGATTTGGGAAATAGTGGATCGTTATCATTAGCGTCAATGACTTTTATGATTAAGCTGGCACTCGCTGATAGAGGAGGCATGCCATTATCAGTGGCTGTTATAGTCATTTTGTGCTGCGCCGCAGTTTCTCTGTCGAGCGGTTTGGCAAGGTACACCCAGCCGGTCGTGGACTGGACTTGAAAGAATCCTTCGTTGGTGGTATTCTCGGAAGATATAATTCGATAAGTTAGGCGTGCATTGTTGCCAGTGTCTTTGTCTATAGCTTGAATTTCCAAAATCTGTAAATAATTTACGACTTAGATTACATTCGTATTGTTATGCACGGAGTTTTCACATTATATTCTACATACATTTTATTATATTTTAGTTATAGATAAGATAGATTAGAGCCGTCCTCTGAAAAGAGATATAAAACTTTTTCTACTCGTACCTTTGTATTTATAATTTCAGATTCCAGCACACTTGCACTGTAGGACTCATGCTCGAATACCGGCGAGTTGTCGTTAACATCCTGGACATCTACTATCAAAGTCAAGTTGGCGCTCAGAGGTGGTGCTCCACCATCTTTAGCAGATATTACTAGTGTGTGGCGCACCAGGTTTTCATAGTCCAAAGGCCTGTAACAAATAATATAGTGTGCTGTATAATCATTGGTGCACTTTTGTTATACAGCAGACATTGGCAAAGTGATAGTTCACTCAACAAATTGGAATCCTAGTCCACTCTAGAACCATGTCATAATGACGATTAGGTAGAGAGTTCTTACAATTTAATTTACGGCATCACTTTTACATAGTTTCCGAATGGCTTAAGGTTCCAATCGGTTGATTGTACATCCAAGAGTACAGATGCTATCATCTTCAGGCGCGGGATGAATGCAATGCATCAACTGATGCTCTTCTTGATTGTCTTACTCGTTATCGAGGAATCAAACCTGCAAACCGGTTAAACAGTAGTGCCGGTGTTACTACGGCATCATTTACGACAGTTACTTTCTTTGAATGTTCAAGCGGTAAGTGTATCTTACCTCAAAAGCGTAACCAATCCATGCTGCGCATTGACAGCGAAGGTGTTGGGAGGCCCAGTGGCGGACACCAGTTGGTAGGCCAGGTGGGCGTTCCTGCCCACGTCTTCGTCGGTGGCGCGCGCCGCGTACACCACGGATCCGACAGCAGAAGACTCCGGCACGGACACCCGCACCGAGGACGTGCCGAATTCGGGGCTGTTGTCGTTCACGTCTTCCAACGTAATTTGGACCTGCGAAACAAAAGAATACTTGGTTTTTATTTATTTATATGGTACATTACGTTCAAAGCTTTAAAAAAATCTACAAGCAATAAGGGATAATATACCTAAATAACTTCTAACGTGGATATCATTGAAAAAAATGTTATCTCATAATGATCTTTATGATCAACGTTTTATTAAAATTCTGTTCAGACGTAGACGTATTTTCATGTACAAATTAAGTTAAAAGTAATTTTAAGTAAATTGTTGAATTGATAAGTTTAATACCTAACATTTCTTTGAGTTTATACTAATGCTTACCTGTGTCTGATCAAAACTGGCAGAATTTCCGCTCGTTGCCTTCACATTTAGTAGATACGAAGCCTTGGTTTCCCGATCCAAGGGACCCGCAGTCCTAATAGCGCCAGTCAACGGTTCTACGGTGAAGTGACGTTCGGCATCTCCAGATATGATGCTGTAGCGTGGCTGCTTACCTGATTACATACGTATGATTGAGTTATGTTAATAAAATTACATAATTATTTAATTTCAAAGTAGTAATGAATTTATCATCTCATACTTCATATCTTATAGTGCTTTTCGTGTTACAAAATCCAACAATTGACAATGCAAAGAACTATTGCCGTATATCTTTAAACATTTAAGATGATATATGCAGCGCAGCAGCAGTGACGTGCACTCGGACTTAACCAAATGAAGAATCAATTAAGGCAATATAAGAAGAATGTCTTTTTGCGTTATATAAAAATTTGTAATACCTACATACTTATTAAAAGATAGTTTATTATAATATCCCAGAATCTGGAATAACCGACTGCGTTTACGAGAGCTTTGACCAGTTTGACCATGCAATTTACGGTCACCCATAAATATTTATATCCCTATTATGTTACTTTCGATCAATCGTCTATGGTTCCATGAAGATAGGTTAGCTTGTCTGTAGCCTGAGAATTATGTGAAGATGTGATGTTATTCAAAGATACTCGTATAATACGAAATTGGATACCGGTTGCCAACGCCGCACGTGTAAACCACTTAAAAGAATTGAAATGTTATACATATTTGGTTATCTACGGGAAAAAAAATTAAAGGCCAATTTATTTTCTTTATTTATACCGAATACCGTTTCAAATAAATATTTGAGTAAGTCTATACCTATTCCAATACCATATTCGCTGTATTCGACGAAGTTACATTGCAACGGACAAACGGGTCAGATACAACGATTTTGTCATGCATCAGGATACACGATTTTTAATCATATTGTACGGTCGGCTCTAATAATATGTATACGATTTTGATCCTTATGCCTTTGACATACGTTCCGAAATGTATACATATTATTAGACGTGACTGTACAATAGAGTGTATTACAATGAAATGGAGCGAAAATTTGACGTTTTCTGTACAGACATTGTCATGGTTTTTCCAGTAAAATTGCTCAAAATACTACTTTCGTACAAGTCCAGTGCGGATATTTTCTGTCTCGTGCGAATGATTACATTGATAAACTTTTTATTGAACTTATGTTTAAATTAATCACATACATCTATCAGTCCATCTGTCCGTCTATTTGCACTTCGTGATTCGCTATAATGTACATTACATTAAATAAAGCTGAACACGTCCAAGCAAACGCTAAAGATAATTCATATGTATGTATTTGATCATGAATTTAATATTATTTGATTAAAGAAGTAATCCACTGTAATACGTCTATCACCTTTTTATGCATAGTTTTTAAAATATCGAGTCATATTTTAAATAACTTGTGTCCACTAACAGCCACTACCACTTTAAACACTATACCTACAGTTTCACGTTAACTCTAAGTATGTACCTTACTAACCGTAGAATTCTCCAATTGTGCTGTACCCTAATACAAGCAGGTGAGCTTATGAAACCTCTTTTTTACCAGACTAGTTGGGGTCGATAGAACAATTAAATTATTTTTTACGTTACAGTAATTTCATAATTCCCGAAAAACTACTTATATCTATCAATTTTTAATTGGCAGCTCTCGCAACGATTTAAAGGCGCTCATTGTCGACATTTTTTTGGCACTTTTTGCGGTCGTTTTTGGGCCAGTTTGGGCACTTGACGCTCAGATTGATATACCGTCTTATTGGGGACATGGCGACGGTCTTTGTTTCTGCGAGTGGAATATAGGGCTGCGAAATTCGCCAATAACCGAAAAAAATATTCCGATGTTTTTTATTTAATCTGGGTCTTTGGTTTTTTGTTGAAGTTTCAGTATTTGCTTTTAAAACGATAGGGATATGGAGGCCATTTTATTATTTGTTATACAAGTATCCTGTGAGCAGTCATATTGTAAAACGAGTAAAGATTTTCAGCAGAAGGAAACCATGTGAAAAACTCGATATATATTTTCGGTTACTGATTTTACAGAATTTGTCCTGGTGCCAGGTAACTTGGGTAATTTTATAATTATATGTATTCATAAAATACCTATTACGAGATATGTTATACAAATAACCTATTATAAGTACTATGAACTATTTATATTAGTATTTTTTTTATTATTAGTCATGAACGTAATTAATTGTAGGGAATGAACGAACTGTCGCTAGATCGCACGTTTTATTTACCGTAAAAATTTATCTTAGCAAGCGTTATAATTAAAAGTGGCAACCCTGTACCTCACCTTCTCCTCTCTGCCTGCACCCCCGCGATACCCCTTTGTCTCCTCTCTGTTTATGCAGCCGCTCGGGCGAAACGTCGTCCCTTATTTTCGGTCACTGATTTTACAGAATTCGTCCTGGTGCCAGGTAGCTGTTTTTCTTTTATTATTTCAATACTTTATAGGGTGTTTTGGCTCTGTGTAAAGGTATGAAGAAAGTTGCTAAAAGATTGAATAATATTCCAATTGGAGCTGATTTATTAGTTTTATTACATAATAATGTTTTTTTTATGTACTATAAAAACTTTAATAATTTGACTGCACATAACTTGCTTACAAATATGATTAAAAAAACATAATGTTGCATTTTGTCGAACATAATTATAATAAAGATGCCTTAATCTGGACCTTTGTCAAACCGGATGAATTAAATTTAAGAGACCCGAACACTAATTCGATTTAACTTTAAGCTTCTATATCTCATATATTTAAGCGTGCATTTTAGCCTCAATTTATTGTAATCCACAATTTAAGTATCGGATAAAATGGAATACTTGAAACACCTAATTTATTACCCGTTGCAAACGTTGGTTCGCTTCCACGTAGTCAGTAATTCTTAATTTCCTATCTTGTAATAGGATTGATAGAATCAAAATTCGTAAAAAAGATCACTTCATGAAAATAACTTACCTACCCATTTTATTTAGATTTCTCTATTTGTAATGTAAATTAGTAACATATCATTCCATAATTCTTATTTATAAGTATATTTGTTACTTTATAGTAAATACGTGAATTTTTAACCTTATCTAAAGTTGTATTAAAATTTATTTCGTTCATTCAAAATAATAATACTTAGTTTAATTTACATTTACAATAAAATCGTATGTACATAGGTTAGGATAAGGTATATGTCCCATCATATATTTATGAGCTATATGATAAACTTTCAAACATACTATAAGGTTGGTTTTATCTTATAATAAGGCTAGCTATTTTGTGAGAACTAAATAAAGCTTGCCTTTTCCTTCTTGCTGTATCTGTAATCGAAGGCAGCCCATCAAAAGCTAACCTCCGAACCTTTTGATTCATTAAATCCCTGTGCCATACCTTTACAAAATTTGCATTGCCCTTCTAAATTGACTCCATTACTGAAGATTATCTCCTCACGAAGGCAGCTCAATTAAGGATCTTAGGAATTGTTCACTGAATCAATTTAAATGAATTAATTATCAAATAGAAGCTAGATTATCGGCAGTGGGAGGGAGTTTTTTTATCTGATGCATCTGGATTAAGCAAAGGGACTACTAGGAATCATTAAATAGATTACCTTTCATTCCTCAAAAATCCTTTATTATGTGGTAGTATTTACATGACATGATTTTTCTTGGGAAATTGCGTTTAGCGAAGAAAAATTAACATATATTATGTTTCATTATAGCAAGCTCAGTTAAGGCTTACGTTTGTGAGATTATAATCGCATAGGTATAAACGCTAGAGTATATATTATTTTTAAACCAATACTTTTGTGATACCAACAAGAAATAAATTTCTTTACTGGGATCCGAACTCGGAATCTTCCATTCGCAGGCAGGGTCGCTTCCGACTAAGCTACGGATGTCATCAAAAGTATGTAAGTAGGTAAGTATTTACTAAAACCAAACAAAGTAAAAATACAACCATTACTAATAAAGTCTCAGAATCTATAACTGCAAATGCATGGCTAAGTACGTAAAATGAAACAATATATCTAATATTATTATACCATGACGGTAAATAAGAGGGCTAATTGTAATGGCGTTTCTCTTCACAGCTTTGCAAAAACTTGGAGGTAGATACTTAAAGTGGAATCTTGTAATTGTATTGTATGTGTTTCAAATGTTTTTATAACAATTAGGTACGTGCAAAACATCTTCAAATTAAATCCTACCAAATAGCGTCAGGAAAAAAGTCGAAAATAATTGCGGTACGGTTGAAAAAGAAGTCTAAAATGTTGGGAGCAAAAACTGTCGCCGTGGCGAGGTCAGTGACCTGTGCAGGATTTATTCGACGCGGGCGCAGACGATTCGTATCCTTGGATTTCTGGGCAATGGGGATTCGAATTTTAAATTTCTCCTGCGTAAGAATCTGATCTGTGCGAATTTATATGAAGTTATTCAAACACACTCGTCATTATTTTCGCTCCTGGGTTTCTAAAACTGAAATTCATCTACATATATAATATTTTAAATCCGACTATTTATCTCTTTTTATTTGAAGCAATTTATAATGAGGATATATGTAATGCCATTTTGCAGGTCACGGTGGTCGGTAATTTTGAAATCAATTAAATTCATAATTATAATACAATATTAAATATACAAATGCATAAAATGTACTAGTACATCATGCTATTATGATACGAAAACGTATTTCTCGCTGAATGCATAGTGCCTATGCTTTTTTACTAGATCTCATGGCTCGAATCATTATTTGCATTAATCCATCCGTAATAATCAAATATCGATTTACTTGCACTGCCACACGCGTGTAATTACTCTGGACGCATATATTGTAATTATTTTATTATTACCAAGGTAATCTATTTTTGATTAGATTTGGCAAAGAAGTAGATATAATCTCGGTGATATAGGAATTCAAAAATATTACCAATTTAATATTTTGTTATTTTTTATGGGATCCAATTATAATCAATGTTTTAATTTTACTTGAAACATATAGATGACAACCGGTGCTGATTTTAAATTTCGCTGGTCATTGTCAAAACTTGTACAAGTCCGGATCTACAATATATTATATTTTTTTAATTAATGAATGTTTATCTCGGGGCAAGTTAGTCATAAATCTGGCGGGGGCGTGCTGGAACATCGAACATAAATGTTATGGAGCTCTTTCTAATTAAACTCAAGGCTGGCCCAGCTGGCTCAATGCACAAAGTAAAGCGATTTATTCCTTTGAGTCTTTTTCTCTAATATGGTGAAGGTATATTTACAAGTAGATGTTTCAATTTATTTTATGTTTCTCAATATTTTCAATTACTAGGTATTCGTTTTATGACGCAAAATTATTAAGTACGAGTAGTCGAGACCTAGCACCGTCGTAATAATAACTACATTATTAATGATTCACATATCGTTTAATATGTAAACTAAGACATCAAACTCACGCTAGAAAATCGGACAATTCCGCCCGCGTCTGGCACCGTCGTTCTTTAGTCTGCTAGTCATTCTTTATATTCCTGTCCACTTTTACAACCAAATATCATATACCATTTTCTAAGCATGTCGTAATGTCAAAACAGAATAGTTTTAAAATGTCTAAAACTTACATTGACTTAACTTAAAGTAGATATTATACCTACTTCTTAAATCACCTAACTTTGAATACGACTATAGTCGAAATGACTATCACATTTTTCATGTCCATGTCTGACTAAAACTCAGGTCTGTGAAACCTATGAAAAAATGTCTAAATTCGAAATGACAGTTAGCCAATAGTACCTATGTTTTTTGAATTTCAGGGTTCATCTAATTTCGTGTTTTTTTTAGTTTCGTTTGCAGGAAAAAAAAATCAGTTACAAAATCTTATTCTCCGAAAATTTTTAGGCATTGTCATTTCAATTTGACCTTTCGACGTCTGAAGATTTTTGGTATTTATGAGACTAATGCATTCTGGGTTTTGGCTGTAGGTATGTGTAAACGTCATAGTTACGTTCTGTAATATTGAATTTAACTATTTATCTTATTTCTTGTGATATATCGGCTGCAGCATATCGGAATCCTAACGTCAGTCTCAATCATATGAATCCGAACCGGGCAGTCATCAACTTAATAAAATACTTGAGTAGCTCGGTTCTATTTTTTTTGCTTAGAGTTATTATCCTATAGAATGGAAAACAATTTAATTCTTAAATCATGCACTTACAAACAATGAACGATATATTGTATTTTCTCCCGAGCATATCTACATAAAAGTTACCTACATAAGTGTTTGCTTCGGACCACGCATTGGGTGTACAATGTGATATAATTTTTAAGAGATATCTTCTTAAATCTAAAGATTTCATTTTCTGTATCGGTTCCTTCGCTTACTTTATTGCTTTTGCAATTACAAAGTTACATATTTGTAAATAATAAGGCATAACTAGTTTAGTCTTTAATATGGATACGAATGCCGAATGGTACGATATACCAGAATACGAGTACCAGATATGCAAGTGCGCACAGACACGTAATTTGTTTAGAGCACAATAATGTGTAATAGAAAATTATAATTCTCAAACTCGCAATGAAATGTTGACATTACGTAAGTCAAATTGGACCAGGAAGTACTATATCGCTGACTAACCTGAAATGATATAGCATTTCATATCTACTTACAAAATACACAAAGTAGATTGCAAAGCGACGGATCATCTTGCAAACCCAGATCCAAAATAAAAAATCAACAAATTAAAAACTATATCTGTTGACGGATTCCAGTTTTGTCCCAGTTAAGTGATAGGGTTTATTAGTTCCATTATTTATGCACGCACAAAAGTATCCGCTATCTCTGTCGGACAATAGCGTTTCCCATAGGCAAGTGCGCTAACGGTCGACGGCAATTTAGTGATTTAGGGGTATGCGCGTTACAGGAGAATAACGTAGCGGGCACGGCTTACACCGTGATAGACGACATCGAGACCAAAACAAGTATAAAACTAAAGGACAATAAGAGTTGCACTCGTATACCTATATTTACCTATGCTGTTAGCTCTACATTCATTAGTGCAACCGGAACCTTGTTTAACAAAAGACAGATGACAATTATTTATGGTACAATTAAGCAAACATGAGTTGCTTCACGAGGTTTTCATTGCCTTCAAATAGTGGTCACCAAGTTACAAAACTGATGGACTAAATACACTACATACAAATACCTACAGTCGTGCACCAATCGGTACCCTTTCATACAAATGACTTCTATTTGAAACCTAATTTCTCAAAATCTACTCTCACCATATCTTAGTTAATCCTACGTATTTACTACATAAAGCAAGAATTAATACACGACCGTGTAACATACAACCATTGCACTCGCCATGTTGTATAAATATTAGTGAAATGCAACGCGTTGTGGTAAGATAGCCGTGCTTTATTAGCCAAGCCTTGATTTACCAGCGATTCTCCGACCTGTGACGTACGAAATGTATAGCATAGCCTACTCAGTACCTAATGTCAAACAATAGAAATCGTCTAGTTTCAGTTTTTCTTTAGTATAAATGTGGAAACTACAGATCATTTAAATTTAAAGTCATGACATGACTTAAGAATGGTTCTACTGGCACACAGAAAGTTACATCCCAGGTAATATAATTTGTTTCACGAAATGATAACAATAAAATACGGCAAACATAAACAATAATTAAAATTATGTTAATAGTAGACGTGGACATAGTAAGGAACAAGCTATAAAACTTTATAGGTAAGTATAGCTTCATACTAGTCGACAATGCAGTAATAAAAACTTTTAAAGAATAGTTATTTAATCGATTCTCCTGGCAAATTGCTTCAATTACATAATTCTACATATCGATGAATAAAGTTGCAATATTGTTGAATTAAATTTGCATTGAAATCAACGAGGCATTATATACTTCTGGCAATTAAAAGACACTCTGTTGTATATTAGTATAAAAATAGCGTCAGTAACAGCGTGAGTGGCTCTTGCAGCGCCCTTTTTGTTTTGAGCGAGAAGTTGCGAAGAGCGCTGCGTAGGGTTGTTCCGCGGATTGACTTACGCGAGGTGTTAATAAAGAGAATGGGCAAGCATGATACCGTATTGAAGATTCACGGAGCACGGAATATTTCAATCGTAATTGTACCTAACCTAATAACAAGTGACCGGCTTTTGGTGCTTTACATATTTTATGTGCACGACTGAAAAATGATGCATTTATATTGATTTAATAATAGCTACGCATTACCACATTCTGCGTATTAAAGACTTCCGGCGTTGGTAAACTCGGTATTTTTTCCTTAGTACGAGTGTAATCTAAAATTTACGTTTGTACGGAAATAGATAAAATATTTAATTTAAGATAAAACTGATTCGTTTCTCAAAAACAAAAAGCGTAGACTCAAATTTTATGTTGACACAGTAATATTGGCTGATAAAATGCAATATGGGTCAAGCACGGTTCTCGTGTTTTGGTGTGGTCAGTCCTTTATGCGTCGGTGTAACAGTCGGCTGCGGTGCATCAAAGCCACTCTGCTCGAATCGGCCCGTTTAATTGATCCCAGTATTTTATTGCGCTGCGTTTATAAGGCTTTCGGGAGTTCAATGTAATTTGAACACAATTTGTCCTTTTGTCGTTTTGTTTTAAAATACCTTTTAACCCTCTGATACCTTATTACAGTACCTAGATATGCTTTTTTATTATTACGATTTTGCATATCTCTGGCTTGATTAGTTTTGGTTAATTTTTGAAATTATTTGAAAGAAGTAATCGACCAGTAACATACACTCGGGTGTTGCGTTTCTAAAAATACTCACAGCAGTACAATTCATCAGGTTCAAGTTCATTGTATAATTAAATTAATAGGTAACTAAGATCTTATTCATATTAAGACAAAAAGGGCGTAGCGTGTCATAAGAAAATTTGAATGCCAGTAAAGGCTGGAGGAAGGCCGCCAATCACGGATCGTGATCGTTTCAGACAATGGACGATTACGTATTTGTGCATAGGAGCATCGTTGTGGTGTAATCAAGGCACTGAGGCGAAGTTTGCCGAAATTAGAGGTTAGATAGAAACTTGAATTTGAAGGGTCATAAATAAGTATGAGTCTGATACTACATGTTCTATTGAATGTTCAGAAGTACCTAAGAAAATTTAGTTAAGTACCTACATTACGATATCGAATACAGGCACAAAAACCTATTTACTGGAACTCAACAGTTTTTTTATACAACAGTCACGAATGTCACGATTTAGCAATAATCAAGAATTGCACATAACATAAAAAATCTCATTAGACAAAATTTTACATAAGTCCAGAGGGCACGCATGTTCCTACAGAATAAAATACCTATAATGTAGAATACAGTCAAGCAAGGAAAATCAAGGTTTACGGAAAATATTCGCTACTATAAGATGGATAGCTACTAGGACCGGCCGGCGCCTCTAACTTACCTCTGTTCCCAAGTCCCAGTGGCACGATTTCAATAAATTTGTTCAACGAAATGAAGCCATAAGGTTATTCGACTCCGCGGAAGCTCTATCCCTGCATTAATATTGACTCTTTCCTTAAGTAGTTTTCGATGTAAGTAACTCTAAACGTTTCTGTTAGCTTTCTTTTCGAAGAATTTTATCGGACCACTGATATTAATATGACCTTTTTCACAAAACTAGATGATTTTGAATCGATTTCTAATACGTGTGGCCCTGATTATATTATTAGAAAGCAAAAATAAATAAGTTCAATGTAAACCTTATCAAAAGCAAAAGCTGTCTCGTAGATATTTTCATAGGAACCTAGTAGAAGTACCTACTACACAAGAAATACTAGGTTATTTATATGTCGTATGCTATTAGTACCGGCAATATGTTACACTTATCACGACGTTATTTACCCATTAATGGTTTCTGCATCGTAGTCTACTTCTTACTACATATGTCATTAAGTCTATGAAGTACTTGATGGCTGTAATTTATAGATTAAATGCGGGAAGTTAGTTATACTTCACATATTTAGAATTACAATTCTACTCACCTCTTTCTGCGACAGTAGCTTTCAAGGTTCCAATAACGTGGCCAGTTCTTGCATCTTCCTTAACATGGAAGTTATACCGAGGCTTATCGAAGAGTGCAGAACTAACTCCGGCATGCATTACAATTATGTGCACCATGGCTGGCTGTGGGGCACTCAGTCCACCCCCATCAGTTGCCGACACTTCCAAGTCGAATTTTCCACTGGCTCTTATTAATGATGGCTTGGTAACGAAAATCTCTCCAGTAGATCTATCGATTCTAAAGACGTCATTGTCGTTGCCGTTCACGATTCTGTAGGTTATAGCTCCGTTTCGGCCCGAGTCCGCATCTGTAGCAGTCACAGCGACAATAGGCTCCGAAGATGATATTCTTCCTTCCTTCAACGAGACGTTGTAGTCCTTAACAGTGAATGCGGGAACGTTGTCGTTCGTATCGAGTACTTGGATCTTCACCACGGCGGTTGTGGACAGGCCCCCTGTGAATAAATAAATAATTGGTCCCTTGATTGTTTGAGTATTGTTGTAATGCTATGTTTAATTGACAGCGGCTTGATTTATGCCGATGTCAACATGCAGTACGATACTAAAATCATTTGCTTTTGTTTTGCAAGTGTTACATTAGCGTTTATAGAAATAACCGCTGAATTTATGGATATGTTGTTTCAGCATACGTACCAGTGATACACAAAACATTCTTGAGTAATGGTTTCATTGTTTTTTTTTAGAAAAAAAAATAGGTAGCTTTATTAAGTGATTGGAAGTAACAAAATACGAATATGAATACAGACCCATAAGGTACAATAAAAATTGAAAGAAAAAATTATATTAAATGATTAACAAAGATATATTGAAACAGTCTTCAAATTTCAAGGAGATGAAAGTCAATTTATCAGTTTGAAAGAACAAGCTTTACTTATGCTGTGCAATTGAAAATAAAAAGTCTTGAAGGCACAACAAAATTTCCGACATGGCATTAAATTCAGGATAGTGTTTATCTACTTAAGACTGAGAATTTCCAAATTCCAGTTCTCAGGCCGTCGGCAACATAAAGTGAGTCGGGAGGAAACAAAAAGAGTGATAGTTGGTTCAACGATAAATCAGCAGATGCCTGACACTTGCGGAATTTAATTTCGCGGACGAGTGTATTTTGACCAAGGCGCTTCGAGGATCGATCGTTAGTGTAAGTGGGGAAATGACTTAATTATCAACTTGAAAGGGCAATTGTTTCTGGTTTGCGATTTGAAGAAAACTCCTCCGGTAAGTAGGTAAATGAATATTTTGAAGTCTTTACTTTTCAACGAATATTAATTTCAAGAAAACGATGGACATTGTATAATCATGTATATAAAAACGTATTTTAGTGTACTACAATAGCATACGTAAATTGACTTATAATTTCATTAATTTTACCGACATTTTATATTAAATGCTTAAAATATATTAGGTACAATAGGTACTTATTCATTATATTGCTCAGAGTGTGAAGTTTGTGCTAACAGGGAGATAGTGAAAAAAACGATTGTTTGTTGGTGGGCTTGTCAAACCACCAATTCGCTATGATTTTTTTCTTTTACACTGGAGTTATCGATTATATGTCACATCCCTCTATTCCCCCTATTAAGTTAAATACATGAAGATATACAATTTTAACACTTTAATTTGTATGTCGCTCTTGATCAATATTGGAACGATAAGCTTTTGCATTTTAAAGCCAAATTATATAATTATATTTCAAAACCGTACAATTTAATGTAAATACATAAATTAAATCTAACCTGACCTATATCTACTTAAGGTTAGCCCTAGTGGTATTGTATCGAGGATGCTGGCTGCATTTCCTCGCAATATCGCAATACTGATTTGCGTAATTTAACATATTAAGTAGAAAAATAAATTGTTTATGTAATTTAAACCGATGGGATTTAAATTACATATTTGAACGTCAACCAGCCAACTTTTTTTTTATATACTTATAGTTTTTATATAACGGAAAGTCAAAAGTCCGTAAATGCAAAGTGGTGAGATAATGCAGCTTGTTGAAAAGTACACTTACCTCTATCAGTAGCAATAACAGGAAACTCGAAGTCAGTATTGGCCTCGTAGTCTAAGGGTGCGGCCACACAGAGCTCCCCGCTGTCCGGCTTCACGTAGAACTGCGGTCGGGCAAGAGAGTCACCCAAAGTGTAGTTCACGATGGCGTTTACTCCACAGTCCGGGTCGATTGCTGACATCTGAAAAAAGAAAACATTATTAGCGTGAATAGAGTAGAAGTAACAAACTAATCTGCAGAACGAAGGAAATGTATAGTAAAATATGACACACACTTCTACGTCCTTTGTCACTTGCAAAATCTACGTAACTCACGCGTCCTCATTTCAACATGCACCTAATTGTTCTCCTCAGTAGCACTAAAGATTTCACGATTAATGTAAAATTATCCCACTCGTTTACCTCTATTGCAAAACACAATGGCATCAACTCTGCTGTTGACAAATTGGTATCTTTAATGCCTAGTACCGTAGGACTATCAATTCTCGCGTATCAGCCTAGGAGCTAGAACTAATTGCCTAGGAACTTACACCTATCTGATTGTCTAGGTAATTAATTAGCAACATTTAATTATATTTGTGTGGTCGTTGGATATAAAGGTGTGGATAAACGTAATTTAACATGTATTTAGAGCTTTCGTCACTGTGGAATTTTCACTTTTCCAAAACGAAGACTCATTTCATATTTTAATATTCATTTTTGTTTAATCATTCTTCGTAACACTTTTGCTAGTGGTTATATTAAGTAGATGTAATAATTTTTAGGCTTGAACCTAGTTAATCAGATATAAGTTAAATTTATACAAAAGACCTACTTATTTTTTATAACTTAATGGCGCTTATCCAAAACAATATTCTATCTATAAAAACTCTTTGTTGCTTTACAATAAACACACAACCCTAATTGCAAAATAATTAAAATCTTAAAACGTGTTAAAAATAAGGTCGATAAATTAGGTGTTGATCCTAAAACCAAAAACACTTGGGTAATTAGCAAGAAATCATCTTTTTCTGTTTATCTTCTACATATTATGGACGTGACAACGACGCTTGATTAATTGCATCGCCGTCCAAACCAAAGATAAATGGCGAAGAAACGGAAACGCAAGCGAACAAAATGTTACAAACAGATTCACAACGTCAGTCTGCAGACATACAGTTTCATATTCTGTGCGTACTGTGAGCCTTAACTATGTTAGTCTTACCGATATGAAGTGTAATTTTGTTCTTGTCTTCATTTAGGAGGCAACATTGGCAATTGGTAAAAACGCCATTTATTCACATTACCTTTGAATGTGTAATACATTGCTCAATGTCTATTTTATCTACGTTCATTATTACTTCAGAAGGTTAGTTGCGGCTGTAGTTTGTTTTTGTTTTGCGATAAAAGCACTTAGGTATTAGAATACTCTTTAAATCTTACTGAATGCGTGCTAGTTTAATCATTTGTTTTATACTTTTCTTCAAAATGACTGTTTAATTTTATAGAGATGAATAGCAGTGCACAGTGTGGAGTGTGATATTGAAATAATTTGTTTTATGTGCGTATTAATATTATTGCGTCCTTGATCATAATTGTTCTTTGTCTGTTATAAAAAACATACCTACTCACTGTTAAACATTTCACATTCGTACGTTTCTGATACATTGTATCTTTCAATTGCAAAAATAAAAATACCCTAATGCAAGACGATTACGCACAAAAGTAGTTTTAAGCACGCTACGGGATTCCGAGAAGCATTTCGTACAATGCTGAATGCTCCAATCAGATGCGGGTTACTTTATTATTATAGGTCCAATTCGACTGCCTTGATTGATACGTATCGACATTAAATTTAGTACAGTGAAATCGTATTAATAACAGTAGTTGTTATATAAATATCAGAATTATCGCTTTGTAATCATTGACACAGCACATCATTGTCGTCATGATTTTTCCTTCTAGTTAATTGAGGAAGTTTACCAGAATGAATACTGAACCAATGGTCTTTCTAAAACCAACCTAGGTTTAGAACAGAACTCATTTTCCCTCTAATACTGCTAATTCATAATTATTATTATAAATTGTATATACCTTTGTCCGGGTTGTTTCCTGTGTATATTCAAGTACATATTTCATTTCTTTGCAGATTTTCCTAAAACACTGTTAATTGACATCCGGCCTCAAAACCGACACAATCCTACCCAAAACTAAGTTTAATGTGGACCCGGTGGACCTTCATTTCAGTGGTCATGTAAAATTATGCTACGTAAATCATAAATGTGAAAGATATGTAAACGAAACATATAATATATTATTGTTATTTTACATTCCAAATACATAATTTTGCTGAAGATAAATATTCGCGAATATCTAAATACGACTGGTAATAGTAGCGTGTGGTCTTCAAAGTCGGTGAAATACTAAATCTGTCTTATATTTAAATATCCAAGCGCCCTGAAACTGGTAATATCGGCTACCTCAGTATAGAGATAAGAGTGGTCAGAATGAGATTTATTACTCACTCTCACTTACATCTTAGTACTTAATATATTTAAAGTGTTACTTTAAAATTGTCGCGTCTCAATTAGGCAGATTTAATGGAGTCGGTAATATATTTTGCGTATTTTTTTTTGAGATTAGTACTCGGGCAGTTGCGATAAAAACTTTATAAGAGGGATAAAAAAAGAGTAACTTAGAGTTAAATGATTACCTACAAATTGTAAGTCTCAAAACATCGCCTAACTATGGTCGACTTTTGACATGATTTTGTTTATCGATTTACTTTACTTAAAAACGAAGAAAGGCTGACATTAGCTGTTTTTGTTAGTCGATGCAAAAGCCGTAGCTGCATTCTTTGTTTTTGGAATTGTTTCTGCTTTAGATATTGAATATAAGATAAGTTGAAAGAATACCTTAAATCTTGGTAACTGACAACGTCCAGTTAAAACTGTATCAATAAATAACGAAAATAACAATTGCAAGTTTACATAAAACCAGTATTCAGAACGTCAAAATCGAATTTAAATTCAAGATGCATCCGAACTCGGGTCTCATCTAAATAAAGTGAACAGCTGCCTTGTTTACTTGAAACAAAAAACGTAAAATAAAATGATTTGTAAGAAAAATAATAAAGATTCTTACTCAGTTCGGCCATTGCTAAAGGACATTGTAATTCAAACTGATTGGCACACAATAATGGTATCAAAGGTAAGCCATTTAAAAATTGTCTGAATTAAAAAGAAAAAGGTAGAGACGACAGAGAAGCAAATAAAACTGAGGAGGACAATACCTGGGCCGGACTGCGAGGGATTTGTAGTGTCATTAGTCGAACAGCTTCTGGGAACTACAAGCTAAAAGAGACCCTATCTCTTACCACAGCAGATCAAAATAAGTTTAGAAATGCTGCGGGGTAATTAGAAAATGATTCAAAAATGTGACCTCAATCCGTAGTTTTCTTTATATTCTCTGCATGTTCTTATAAAGTGAAAAACTAAGCTTGTAAACTTAATTTTAATACCTAAGTTGAAAATTTCATAATACTGCGTTAATTAACGTTTTGGAATTTAATGCATGAGTAATTGTCTCCAAACCTATTTTTTTTCTCGTTGATGTCGTTGTAACGATATACCAATTTTACCGACAGTAAATTCGATAGGTTTTTTATTATTTAAGTTAAAAATGGTACATGCGTGCCGTAGATGAATTGTTTGTTGAAAATAAATATCTTGAACTGTATGTACCTTTACAGTATCGCATTTCATTAATTGATTGTACATCGCCGGAGCCGAGGCTGACCTTTGCATTCCTGCTTCCTTTTGTTCATTAGCTGTGTCAATGTAATGCAAAATTTATTTTACTTTTCGAATTAAATACTGCTACCTTCGATACTGGGTTTTGTTTCAACGGGTGCAGGAGACTTGACAGGAATTTTATTGTTTATAAAGAATATGTTTAGCACTAAAGTTTCATTATTAGAATTTAGGAGTTTGGATTCTGTGACGAAAAATATTTTATATTACATTATATTTTTGCGAACGGCAAACCAAGTCTCTGCTGTTCTACTTTTATAGGTAGGTACTAAAACTCACATCAATCTAAATCAATCCATACTTCAAGAAATTCAATCTTCGTGTATCCAATATGTATAAAGTATTACATCACCCAAGGTAAATGCTTAGCTCTATAATACGACATATGAGATGTAGTGACTCCATAGACAAACTTATTTTCAATGCTTACTAAACTCCACGAGATTAAATTGCCCACCGTTATTATAAATACGATTGAGTTCATTTTACTTTGCAACGAAGTATAACAGAGCTGCGTATAGATTGATCGAGTGTGAGCTTCTGGGAATGTCATCTTCTATTATAATATGACCACACCGTAAGTTAAAGGACTTTGAACCTTAAATAAGGAAAAATTCAATGCTTTTCTGAAGAAAGTTTTTAATTATAAGCTTGCCTAATGTTTTATGCATCTTTGTTCTAACAAGTAATACTTTTTGCAATTTGTCGTTGATGTAACTAATATCTAAGATGATCTTGAGATGTTTGTTGCATTGATTGATTTGTTTCTATCATCTTTATTTATTGCACATGTTCATAATGTTTTTGTTTTTATGTAATGTCGGACATTGGAAAGACACTAATAGGTATGCAAGTCGCCCGAAGACCGAACACGGGTTATTGAGAAATAAACAAAGTGAATCATTTTGTAATTCATTTATTGTGACATTTGTTTTTTGTCGATTAAAGGTCCATAATTTAATTAAATGAGTGGAGTGACTATGAGACTACAAATGCTATACTTATATTGATTACAAAAATAAATACATTACAAATATGTTTACCAATCAACCTACTTTCAAGATAGTTTACTTAATTTTATAACCGTACCAATAGAGGTTAGTACGAATAGCAATAGATTGCGTTGGGATTTTTATGTAATGTCACAACAATAATTTGAAGTCAAAGGCAAATTATTCTATATTCAAGAAAGCTCAGAACACTGCATGACCCAACTGTACATTACAAACCTAATAGTCGCCTTAACTTATCACTGAATACTTATATTCTTACTCACAACTTCAATTATCTCATATACAGTTAAATCGTGTTAACGGTCAAATTAAAAGGTTCCATCTAAAACATGCTAGGGGAATGTTCAGCAGGTGAGAATAATATTTAAATAAACTCCATCGATATATTTAGGCCGCAGGAACCTACCTACAAAAGTACTTTTGTTCATAGTATACTTTTATGGCATACCGACAAATAGACAGCCGTTGTAAAGTGTGGAATGCCTTGAGCTCTAAGAAGTAATGATTTTAACAGTTTCAGTAACCTAGAGAATTGCCGGTGCTTACTGTTCCATCATTTAAGTCTCAACTCATCCCTTTCTACCTAAAACCAATGTTTAATGTTCCATTGTTGTTGAACAACTATAGTTTGACTTCGTACGAGCTAAAACGGATACCTAAAGGCATCGCGTGTATTTATTTGTGTCTGTCTTTCCCTTGTTTTATTAGCGTGGTTGTCAAGAGTTGAACATAATTCTATAACTTGAAGGTCGGCAAATTCAATAAGTAATATTTGACTAAAGTCGCCGCCAATAGAAATTACGGACAATCTAAACAAACCGTTCAAAGGAATATCTTAACTCTATTACTAATACATATATCGATTCAATGGTTTAGGATAATAAGTCAATAAGAGTTGTTGAAATAACAAGTGGGTTTAACATAATTTGATGACGTAACGTGGCAATAAAAAAAAATCAATAGATTTGATGACATTGTTATCAATTTATCAATTTCAATTGGTAGCTACTTTACCTACGCTACGACAGTGAAGCCGGCTGGCGCCTATGAGGAATTTTAGTTGATACTGTTGATAGTGATAGTAGTAGTAACAGCTGATATTGTAGAGAAATCAGTCTATTGAAACGGACGGGTATAAGTTAACGAAAACACAGATTGAAATTATAACTTTTGTAACCATTTTCTTAGGTTTTCACTTTCACGTTACAAAAAGCAAGCAACAGACTACAATTCATAAACTAATAATCTGGCATGGTTGTCTTTAAGAACTGTGTGAAATGAAAATTATTAATGTTGATTATGTGATGTCTGTGCCAAGTATGATTGACTTTTGTTTGAACAGTGTCCTGCGGCTCTCGCTCTGACAGATGTCAGTATTTGCGGAAGGTCACCCGATACGCTGTGGTCGCGCATACATGCTCTTGCGCACCCCTTGGGCACTTGACTGCGCTTTCGATTTACTTTGTTTAAAAACTTACCGCGATTAGTTGTTTTTGTAATGAAATCCTTCATGGTTAGCTGATTAGAAGTAGGTACGATGGGATCCTTTGATATGAGAATAGTGGTTGCAATTAACGTCAGCATAGTAAAAAAACAACTATTTATCTATTTTGTATTAGATCTTGAGGTTTTGTATTAGATTCTGAAATTTAATACCGCGCAGAAAAATTACCAGTTTGATACTGACTGCCACAGCCTAGTACTACCTACATCTACAATTAAAAGTTTCTGAAACAGTTGAAGCGATTGGAGTAATGATTTACATTTTTGAAATTATATTTTACGTATTTTTAATGCTATATTAATACATGTAACACTCGTCGTGAGAGAAATTCTTACTTTTAAGTGTATTATATTATTATGCTATATGATCCGCTACAAAATCCTTTGACATTATTTACCTTTCATTTTGCATGTAGGTACGATTGTCATACCCTGTTTCAAACATTTTGCTGCTCATGTGTTGGCCCTCTGATTAAGGATTGGCGGACTTGAGATCGGATTTCACTTTAGAACGCGTTGACGTGTGACCGAAATAAAAGGTTGCGACATTTTCGTTTTGTTTCTTAATTTTATTTAAGTCTTTGAATTGTGATATTTTTTCGCAGGTCAATAACCGTAAAACAGAAACATCTTTGTAAGTGTACATTGACAACATTTATTACTCGCTATAAAAAAAAGACAAAGTCTCTTTTTAAGTACCAAAACAGTCTATCAGCAATTTTTAGAGTACTTTCCCTGCATGTTTCATACTCTTAATTGGGACACCCAGTATATACTTAACTTACTTAACTACCTACACCTTAATGTTTGCAAACTTAATCTCACATACATTGTGGGGCCTTTAACACGGCAGAAAAATGAAATGAGGTACTCCTTAGACTATCCTCAATAATCATGTAAATATCCCGATGTTCCAAAATTGTTAAGTTCAGAGATATTATTATTCGAAGTTATGGACCCCAAGTACTGGATCTTGACCATCACAATATCGTAGATTGTCCGACGCAAGACATCTTGATAGTATAGCAAGTACTGTTTCATAATAGTTAGTTAGATTTTATTTTTACAACAATTTGTTAAATTTTTCAAAACTTTTCGTAAATTTTTCAATGTTTCTAAAATTACAAGTTATTGATAACTTTTAAGTTAGTTAAAAGAACTCATAATAACGACAATTCCATGAAAAAAAAAAAATTTTTTTTATTACAATTTGTGGAAATTATTGTTGAATAGCTTAATAATGCACCGTTTAAATTTTCACCCCTGTTGTAGGCCACACTGTATACTTAGGAACAATTACATAATATATATTATGAAACGACTCCTATAACTTCGCGACTATTTCTAATTCCGCCGCAGTCATGATTAAATGAAGATCATTCGTTTCCCTGAGCCTCATTCCGAACTCGGCACACAGACTCCATTCCGTCAATTTGACAAAGTGTATCAACATAACGGTAGCCACTATCACCATTAGCGAAATTGGATGAGTAATGAAACTCAAAAGTGAGACTGTCTAATTGAAGATTCCATTTCTCAAATTGCGGCGTGGGCCAAGTCGAATTAATTTTATAGAAATGACGCGTTTTCATAGAGAAGAGAAGTTAATATCATTCGAGTGTATTATAATATAATACGAGTAGACATTATCTACTCGTAGGTGTAGAAGAGGTCAACTAGTACAAACGTATATTTTTAAATTTTTATTTTATGCGAGTTTTGTATTCAAATTTACAAATCTTTGTATGTAATTTTATTTGAAGTTGAATAAAACCATTATATTGCCATGTGGTGACGGCAGTAAGAATACATTTGTCATCACCCCAACTCCTCCTGCGGGTGTCGTAAGAGTCGACTAAGGGATTAAAGTGTCACTGACCATTCTACAAGATTGATGATGGGCAGCAGCGTCATCATAGTGGACACATTACTGCGATCGCCAATCCGCTTGCCCAGCGTGGCGATTATGGGCATTTACCTCCTAATGCGTCTATACGCATAGTTAATAGGAGAGGCCTACGTCCAGCAGTGGACTAACATAGGCTGATGATGTAAAACCATTATATAAGTAAACATCTAAATAATACTATTGTCTTATTAAATGATTGTTGAAATAAGTGTTTTACCTAATGAAACAATTATTTTTAATAATTTCGACTTAACCAGAAAATTAAAATACCCGTCGTATTTTTTTATCTAATAAAGTTGGTTAAGATTAAACTAAGAAAATAATGTTGTCACCTTACAGTGTCTACCTAGAATTTACATACCTACTACGTTTTATATTTAGCTGTACTTTTGTATTGTTTGATTACATATCGATGTCAAAAAGCTTTCTATGACTAACGCAACCCAATGTACAGAATATAATAATATACACGTAAATAGTAACAATCAAGTCCTTTGAATGATAAGCATGACGCCAATCCACAAATATCGCTACCACTTGTTAATTTACGCCATACTTCTACGCAACCACAACTACTAAAAACCACGTACCTAAGTGCATTGTAACGTTGATGAATTTACGCTGTTTCAAAGTAGCTCAATGATACGGCTGATACCCGTTCTGTGGGAGCGCTACGAATAGTTGTACACTATTAAATACGGATTCTCTGACCTTTACTCCGGGTTTAACTGTTAACGATAGTTTTAACAGAAAATGGGTTTTGATGGTTACACCACCATTGTGTTATTGAGTTGATGAAAAAGAACAGTACATACGCAAGCGATACAAAACTGTTTGAATGATCCGCAGAATCGGATCACTCATAGATGGACTCTAGTACTAGAAAATAATACATATGAGTGCTAACAATTATACTGGGAATATAAATCTAATTATAATTAGCCGTGTGGTGACGGCAATAAGAATACATTTGTCGCCACCCCAACTCCTCCTGCGGGTGTCGTAATTGCATTGTCAAGATCCTAAGAGATTTAAGTGTCACTGACCATTATTTGATAAAAGATTGAAGATGGGCAGCAGCGTCATCAAAGTTGACACATTACTGCAATCGCAAATCCGCTTGCCTAGCGTGGCGATTATGGCTATTTTACTCCTAATGC
Source organism: Thaumatotibia leucotreta (assembly GCA_025490895.1). Lineage (NCBI taxonomy): Eukaryota > Metazoa > Arthropoda > Insecta > Lepidoptera > Tortricidae > Thaumatotibia > Thaumatotibia leucotreta. The sequence goes on along the minus strand of JALPQI010005946.1, from coordinate 12,304 downwards.
GTTTATACGCATAGGAGAGGCCTACATCCAGCAGTGGACTATCATAGGCTGATGATGATGATGATAAATTTAACAACGACAATTCCTTTCAGTGTAATGTAAAGTATATAGGGTGGGCTCCAGTGTCGGACGCGTTAGCCAGGCGCTAGTGATCGATGTTTCGATATTAGTAATTACCTAAACTTTAAAATTCTTGTGCGAGAAATTATCAAACACTTTATCAACACTTTCATCAAATCAATTTAATGTCAAACAAATACTATTCTAGTTTAGTCAATATATTTGGTATAAGATTCGAAAGCACTAGTATAAAGCCGAAATAATCCGTATTTTTTTAAAGCCGAAATTTATATCCAGTGACTATACCGCGAAAAACGAAGTTCGTAAATTTCGAAGATTTGTCTCTCACTCTAATGACGCCTTCGTTTGAGTAACAGAGAAAAATCCCCGAAAATTACGAATTTAGATTTTTGCGGTATAGTCCTGGTACTATAAACGTCAAAAGTAAGTTTTCAAATTTCGCAAGCGAATTGCGGCGTTGATTGTGAAAAGGCGTTTGGTAAAAGTCAATGAGCCCAATGAGAACATTGGCTATAAATCGATCTTAACTGCGAAAGCAAATAGATCTGTTTGTGTAAACGTCTGGACCCTTATTCGCAGCTATGTGACATAATTTACTACATTGTTTGCCACATGGTTTAAATTTTAATAAGATATGTCGACGGTACTCTTGAGCGAATACATAAAAAATGTCCTACCACTATTTATTTAAGCCAATTTTTGTTATAGCATTAAAACGCAAACACTGTAATTTTGTCCATTTAGATATTTCTGTTTTAAGTAATTTTATAAAACTTGACTATAAACCAATTAGGTATATATTCAGAACATTTTCATTATCACTATAACTATCCTATCTAATTAAAGTTATACCTACGTATAAATAGTCTACCTACATATGTGATGTAAGGTAAAATTTCGACGTTAATTGTGTAGTTAGCTATATTCACATGTGTCATATTTATTAATCTCCGTTGTCACCTAAAAGTTTGTCCTGTTCCTTGAAGTGTTTATTTTCTTCCATAAAATTTACAGAAAGCAGAACGTTAAAATGCATTGTCGTGACAGTCGAGAATCGTGTGTGTTAACACGTTCACTTAAATAATAATAATAAATAAATAAATATCTTGGGACATCTTATACAAATCAACCTAATCCCACGGTAAGCTCAATTAAGGCTTGTAATGTGGGTACCAGGCGACGATATATATAATAGATTAGATACGTATAGATACTTAGATACATACACAGCCACGACCAAGGAACAAACATTTGTGATAAATAAATACACAAAGAATGCCCTCGCCGGGATTCGAACCCGAAACCTCCAGCTTCGTAGGCAGGGTCACTACCAACTAGGTTACAGAGGCTGACCAAAACTTGCCATAATAGTCATTAAGAAATTTAAAGTTCATTGATCTTTATTAATTAAGTAACAAATAACCTGCGTCGGCTAAATATGCTAATGATCGGTATTTTTTAACCTGGTTCTAGATAACTCTCGGCATTTCGACTCACGCCATTCGTATGAATAATACGCAACACAGATTATTCATAGACAGGTTGTGAGGTTATAAGTAGATATTTTTGGATATTTCCAGATAAAAATAACCACTTTCGATACGAAAGGCTTTAGTATATAGCAGTTGATTTAAATGTTTACTAAGACTATTCACAAACAAAATATACAAGATGCACATAATAACTAAGGCACCTCTTATTAAACCATTGAAACCAATCCCGACAAAACAATGCCTATTTGCGTAACCATTATGCGATAGGCTTAAAAAGGGCTAGATAAAATGCAAACGGACACATCACGAACTGAAATTAGAAATGAACTTTCATGGTACATAATAAGATTTAATTTAGAATGTTCCCTTTAAGTCCGAAGCGATGAGAATAATCCTCCAAGTGATAAACTAGACACTAATACGATTGCCATCAATGGATAATCGCTAGGAACTGGTATTAACTGTCCACCAACATTTGAAGATCGCTATGAGAATGTCGTTGTTTGTTTAAGGCCCCACACAGACTTACTTTTATGTACATAACTAAACATCGTTATCAGTATATAAATATTATATTGAACCTTAAAGCAAGATGAATAGATATATTAATGCTTAAGACAGAATAGAACATTTTATTTAATACAAGAACATTATCAACTATTAAACGTAATGTCTTATATACTACTAGTAAATAGTCTTGTTAAGAATCGCTGGGAATAAGAAACACTTCATTTGATACTTCTTTAATTAGTGTAATAATATATTCTTATCAAATGGATTTAGAAACAAAAAATGCAATTGTAATATAAAATGACACATGGATGCTAAACTAAAGCTGTGTTTGTAGTGAGAAGTAATTAAGAGGTTCCAAATTTGATTTATCAAGTAAAGTCATTAATACACAGCAGCAGCTTGTGTTTTATATTCGTTTTCACCTACACCATATATGCCTGTTACAATGATCGCAGTCCCCTGGTCATAAAGATGAAATTATTTTATTTGCCAAGCCAGTAACTAATAGGTATTATAATAATTAATAGCAACTGGCGGGGTACACCGCGCCTAGTGTTATCTCATTATTCCGAGGCTGGGATAAATCGCGCTAATGCCTCCATATCTTATAAATCTCCGCGTTGCTTAATTAGAATGGGCAGCGCGCGCAACTAATGTAGATGCGGTTTTTTTCTAATAGTTGCCATAACTTTTGAATGAAAGACGAGAGCCCTTTAATAATCCGCAATGCCATAATAAGAGAAATAATATGTCTCTTGTGAGTTGTGAAAAGGTATCCGTGCAAAATTGAAAATGTTCTAAATAGTTTTTATGGGTAAGTATGTGTATCGTATTTAAAGTCACCAACGGAAAGACATTCCACTAGGCCCACTCTAAGAGGGAAACATTTTGTATTTCCCTTTTTATTCTGTATTTATTTATCATAATCCTTTTTTAAAAGCATCTAAATACGATACAGTGAAAACCACCTTATTATCTACCGCAAAACATGTTGAAGTGGTTTTAACTAATGAAGTAATGACGCAACAGAAAATTACTTTTTACTATAAACATACATTTTAAGTAATTCTTATATTTATAACATACATAATAATGTTTGTTTTATATTAGCGACCCGCCCCGGCTTCGCACGGGTACTATACCAACATAAAAACCTTCCTCTTGAATTACTCTACCTATTAAAGAAGATCTCATCAAAATCTGTTGCGTAGTTTTAAAGATTTAAGCGTACAAAGGGACACAGGGACCGAAAAAGTGACTTTATTTTATACTATGTAGTGATAAAGGTAGTCGGTATACATTGCGAGGTTTCCGAACTACTTCCTTAAAATAAAATATTCTCAAAGTCCTACCTTATTACCGCATCTACATTTCTTCCAGTTCATTAATGCGCTACATTGAAACCGTATGAAAGATGGCGGCTGCCCAGGCGCAGCTATACGCGTCGCTAATCCCAGAATAATGTGATACAGTCTCCGGGATAAGATGTAATTAATCGATTTGCTAAATAATATAGATATGGAAGATTTCGAAACCACCGCTTCGTATAATCCAATATCGGTTTATTACTGTTTAATGTTATTTGATCTCTGTATTTTGGTACTCGAGATTTTTCTTCCGAATTTAACAAAAAGCTATATACTCGTATTAATTACTATTAATGTCGCAAGTAATCTGTCGTATTTAACGAATAGCCAAAAATCATCCTGTGTAAATAAATATAAAATAAAGAATAACAAGGACAATGTTTTTTTCATCACACTTGCTGTCTAAGCGGGCCATTGCTAGCGCGCGTAGCGGGAGTAATAGAAAAGTGAAATTCCCTAGGGAGTAATAGAAATGGCAGTACGTAATTTAATAATATTATGTCTTAAAACTTATTTTTTTGTCGGCAAGTGTAATGAAAAACATTGTATGCATCACGGTCGGTAAGCGGAATACTAACTCGAGTCATAAAAGCCCTCCGCCTAACGGCGTCGGGCTTCTAACACTCTCGTTAGTAATTCCGTACTTACCTCCCTTGATGCACAATGTACTAATGTAGAATAGGTACTTACTAGAATCTCTACGAGAGAATGGTGATGTTATATAACATTTTATAACTCCAATGTGGGAGGCACCATTAAATAAATTAAAACAAAAAAACTGAAACGTAATAACTATACTTAAACATGAAATCGCAAATACTCGTCCATATTTTTAGGAGCCGGAAATTTCTAAACTAACAGAACATCTGCATAACCTGTAAAAGTACCTAATATAATAATACTTTAAATCCTGTACAGGTTTGGAACATTTACTATTGCTAGAAATTAACTGTTACATTATAGCACTATGTAGGTGCTGTAGACACATATTTATTTATTATAAGTAAGTATGTATATAATATCTATAGATTTCCAGTCCTGTAAGTATAATTTTTATGAATAACCAAAAGAATATTAGCATAGATTTCATATCCGACAACGCGACTAATAATAGGCCTGTAGGCTTAGCACATGATTAGTGCGACAATGTGTCACCGCGAGATAAACTATCCACCCCTCTTTTATTCATATAGTTAGTGAAAGATGGAAAATCTATCTTGCGGCGACATACTGACGTACCAATCGTGTGCTAAGCATACTGGACATACGTTTTCATCGGTGTAAAAAAAGTGGTTTTAATTTATGCGATACATCGCTATTTAGCATACTAATTATTGTGTCTAATGTGGACTTTACTTGTACGGGTAATCGTAAATCAGGATTGTAATGAAGAAATATTTGCAAGCAGTGAACGTTTTTTTCAAACTGCATGAGAATTTTATTAACAAAATGATTAAGTTGAGCGAATATAATACCTAATTGATTGGGGAAATGTACAGATAAATTAGATACCTATTGAATATTTAATTGCTAACGGTTGTGTTGTTTTATTTAATGGTGCTCCTCCATGGGAGTCACAAAACGTTATATAACATCATCTTTCTCTCTTAGACATTCTAGTATTCTATAATTTTGTCCTTGTTACACTTTGTTTTATAACGTTGTTACACAGGTTGTTATTTTTTGTATTGTATCCGTTTTTACGGACAGGTTGCCTGGACATTAATATAAATTGCCTAGTGTATAGCTTTTTGATAAATTAGATTTTTTTTGTCGTTTTCATACATAACACATGATGTGGTAATTGAGAGAGAACCTGAATAACATAAAACTACTACAACTAATAACACTTACGTAGGTATCTATTGTGTCGTTTCTGTAACTTTTATGTGATACTTACGTATCTATTGGTATCAGGGTGTAACAAATATAGTGGAGACCTATTTAAGGGTCCCTTTTAACCGACTTCAAAAATGGAGGGGGATTGCTATTAAAATGATTTTATTTTTATTTTTTTGTATGTATGTATGTTACTCGGTATCTCCGAGAACCGTGAACTGTTTTTTTTTATCTAATGGGTATAAGATGTTCCGTTGACACCAAGTCGGGGTCTGAATCTGATCTTAGAGAAATCGATTGAAGTCGGTTTTTGAATTGATGATTGTTGTTACACCTATCACATTTACATAGGTACAAACTCAACATAAAATAAACTTATTTAGTCTTAATAATTATATAAGCATGCCAAGTGTCGTTGTAATAAAATCCAGTTACGCCATGCTAAATTTTATCAACCAATGTTTCACACCCACTCATCGACGCGGTTATTTGTCGATGACGAAATCATAAAAAGCCACATTATAATAATATTACGTCTAATTTGTTCAATGCATAATACTGTCAATATTATTCCTCGTTTGTGTAAATATTCCACCTTTGTTTGTATCACTACATCATCACTACATAGTATAAAATAAAGTCACTTTTTCTGTCCCTATGTCCCTTTGTACGCTTTAATCTTTAAAACTACGCAACGGTTTTTGATGAGATTTCTTTTAATAGGTAGAGTAATTCAAGAGAAAGGTTTTTATATAGGTATAGTACCCGTGTGCAGCCGGGGCGGGTCGCTAGTTTATAATAATAATATATATAAGTTATGGGAAACTCAAAACAAATAAATGGAGTACTTTTACAATATAAACTTAATTTCAATAAGTATCCAAGTACTTGGTTTTTCAAAACAGGGTTTGTTACCAACTTATTTAAAACTAACATTTTGTGTAATGATATTTAGGTGATTGATTTATCAGATTTGCAGAAAAAATGCTGAAATATGCATTAAAAGTCAAGATAACGAAATTAAGTTAAGGTATTTCTGAATGTAGCTAATTCCTGCTTATAGGCATGACATAAGTACGTGCCTGAACATACTACGCCGAGGAGAAATAAAATGTATTCTACAATACGGGTGAGTTCAAGAAAAATGCGTTTTATCAGTATAGGTATTGCTAAAGCCCATTATGTGATATTATTCATTAAGATATTAGTCACGAGATAATGGCATTCAATATTATTTGTATTGCGATATTTATTATAATGTAACACTTATATTCATTGTCGACACGATCAGTAGCGGATGTTTGCCTAAGTTGATTTAGAAAAAAATAGGTAGGTACTTACTAAGTACTATAATGCAGTACGCGATTATTTAATTTGCCTGCGATTAAGATATGACAGTTTATATTTAACCATGTTTTCAATCATAGAACAACCAGTATTTCAGTTTCTTTCTTGATAGAAAATATTATACAAAATGAACCAGTTTATGTTACCTACTTTGCAAGGAAACATAAATATTTAGAGTCTAAGACTTGAGGCTTGATTCATTACGGGCAAAACGCCGTGCTTTAAGATAAGGCAAGACGGATGAACTTGATTATTATTATCGACTTCGGTGAGCAGCTATCGATAATAAAATATAAACATTTAAAGTGGAGATGAAAGTGTGCCTCAGCTGAAAATAGAAGAACGCAGAACATTCAAAAATGATATGCACTTATTCTGTAGGTTCAACTAAAAATCACAAGATGACTTTGTTTGCAAGCTGCATGTCTTGCTCTGCTTATAATAGGTCCGTGCGTGTTTATCGTATGTCGTTGTTAGCAATACGTTCTAAATGAATAAGTTAGCAAGTGCCGCGCAGCACGATAAACGTTAAAATCGGGATCATCTTAAGCCATCTGCACAAAGGTAGAATAACTTCTCGGTGCAACGCTTTTTTTTATTTAAAATAAGTATGCGTAGAAGTTATGTATAGCTTCCTACTCTGTAAAACTGTATTTTGTGTGTTGATTTGGAACACATAAATATGCCTAGTCAGTTAAGCATATAGGTAACTGGTAGGCAGACTAGGCGAACTTCGGTTTGAAACACTCACCGCCATTGAAACATTTCCTATTGCGTAGCCTGATCAATAGCTAACGGTTATATCGAATATAAATAAACTCCAATTGGTGTAAACGATAAATACATTAATATCTAGGTGCATGGTAGTGACCACCACAAGAGTCGAGCTATACAAAGGTACGGATGTATCATTTTATGTGCTTACCATTGTAATTTTTTGGCAAGTAACGTTTACTCGATACGTAAACTAATCCAGCACACTTGCTTTAATGATTCAATGATATACTGTACGTTAAAGTTAACCATAACGAATACCGTTCGTCCGAAAATGTCCGTCTGTCCGTTGTATATCTTTCTGTCCGCAGCTGCAGTGGCCGTAAGTACTAGAAATTTGCAATTTCTACAGGTATATAATTAATCAAGCCGACAAAGTGGTAGAATAAAATGTACAAACAAAATTTTTTTGAGTGCCTCCCCAGTGTTAATAAGTGTTTAAAAAAGAATAGGTAAGGGCCGTGAAAGAAAGTTTTTTCTTAGGTCATTATTTTCGGAGATAACCGGTAGCATTTAACAACTATGCTTAATATAATTATTATTTTTTCTTCCAACCGTCAGTCTCCGTAGCCTAGTTATAGTAGCATAGGGCATTATTTGTGTATTTATTTATCACAAATATTTGTTCCTTGGTCGTGGCTGTCCATCTATTTAAGTATCTACATACGTATATACATTATATCTATTATATATATATCGTAGCTTGGTTCCCACGTCACATGCTTTAATTGAGCTTACCGTGGGGCTTGGTCGATTTGTGCAAGATGTCCCAAGACATTTATTTATGTCATAACTATTTGAAATGGTTCCTACACATGTATGTAATAAAAACTGATCAATATTTAGTTCGATTTAATTAATACATTCGTACAGTGCTATATTTTTACTTACAAAGTTACTAAAACGTGAAAAGGAATCAACAAGATGACACTTGGAATGTCAATGTGTGTTAATGAAGACGTAGTTGGTAATCCACTCTCACGTAAAAGGAAGTGTGAGCAATCTGTACTTACTTTAATGTTCATGTACTGCTATGCTTATTAGGTAAACGAAGCCGATTTAAAGTAAAGCTTGTATCTCATGCATTAAGGCCAATAAACATTATATATTTCAGAGGTATCAATACATGAAGGGTCCGCGGAAAGAACATGTCTAGTCAATTCAAATTACAGAATAAGGTGTGAATTTGCCCTGATTTTTTTAAGCACTGGACATGTTTTTTTTGTGAACCCTTCACATGTTGTCGTTTAGTACCCATAACACAGGTGTTATATCATTCAGCTTCTCATGGGACTAGATCGAGCTAGCTTAGATCTTTCCTTTATACAAAATATTGATTCGGAAATGGTGCATACCACGAGAATGTCCTTACGTGACGCCGTTCATTCCATACATCTAAGAAAGTTACGAATACAATTTTTGGTGTATCTTAATTTTATAACTTGGTGTTTGTATATAGAGTATTCTCGTATTTTCCATATATTTTTAAGGTAGCTGTCATAGCTGTCACGTTCCCGACAAAGTACTCTTTTTCGTATCAGTAGGTATTTAGCCTAATAATAAATAGATGTAATAAACATACATTGCACGCACATGGACATTTACTTAAAGTATGTAGCTACCTCTATTTAGTACGTAAGAGTACACAAACCTTCTTGTGTCTGATCTCAGCTTTAATTTATCGTAGATTTCTAGTAAACGACAAGTCCATTCCATTAACTATCTTGGTTTTATTGACGATTTTCATACGTTTCTTTAATCTATATAGGCAAAGAAAGTTGTAAGAACTTACATGTTAATGTTATGTTTATTGGTGAAGCAGCCTTTAGAGGTCCGACACATTAAATAGCAACTAAAGAACATTCGTGTTCATCTAGAGATGGGTTTACACCAATCCACCTTGAGAAATGTTCAAGCTACGGGGAACAAATATTATTATAATAAAGGATCTGTTTATTCATAATCATAATTTTTACAAATAGGTAGCTTTCAGGAGTTCTTGTAGACTGAATCCTTTTTAGGGTTCCGTAATAAACTAGGACCCTTTAAAGTTTGGCCATGTCCGTCTGTTTGTCCAAAGTAAACCTCCTCGGCCGTTGGTACCAGAAATTTGAAATTTGGTATAGGTATACCTACATATCAATCACGCCGAGAAAGTGGTAGAACAAAACAGAAAAAAGTGGGGTATCGTTGAAAAGGTTTTCAAAAAGAATAAAGGCCATAAAATAAAGCTCCTGAATAAAATAAAATTGTGCCCCTACCTTCTAACTTTTGATCTATGGGTCCCAAAAAATATAAAAATAATCATGAATAGTGGGCTCATTGAATACTTTAAAATAAAACTATTTCGGACACATTCGGACTAGCCGTTTTTGAATAACTACGGAACCCTACACTGAGCATGGTTCGACATGCTCTTGGCTGGTCTTTTTACATGACGTTAGCAACCAACCAGTAGGGACGTACTACCACCGTAACCTGCAGAAATTTATTTCACTGTCAAGTCGAGTTTTCGCAGTAGCCCGGTGTTTATAAAACTTATAAATTATATTACGATTTAAAAATATTCCAATCACCACACCTGGAGAGGGGTGAAATTTTCGATTTACCTAGGTGCAATTGTTGGTTCAAGTGTTGTCAAAGGTTGTTAATAAGAAGAAAATTATAAAATACTTTAATTGTTGTACGTGTAAAAGCTGACTCCAGTTAGGTCATAAAAGCCAGAGTGGGGGTAAGTATATTATAATGTTGTGCAAAAACTTTAATGTGTACGAGTAACTACCTAAAGTTAAATACCTTAGTCGATGTATTTCTTCTCAGAGATATCAACATTTAAATCGGAACATAGTATTTAATTACTAAATAATTGCGGAACTGCTAAAATCAATCAATAATAATGCAATAAACAAAGGCCAATTATTGTAGGAGGAAAAACTTGACAATATGTGTTAAGCACCTATTGTTGCTCGTTACACAGCTTTCAATGGCGACAGAGTATCACTTCCCACGAAATCATACTTTTTGCAACCATAGGCTTCATAAAGTGTTATGTTAAATAAAACTAATTTTAGTTATGTATGTCACGATTATACTGTAATTTCTTGGAATTCGTAGTGTGGAATTTTAGGAATGCTTTTCTAATTGGCTGATTCACGCTACTTTTTTAAATAATCGTGTTCTTATGCACAGTTTCTCTTCATTTGCCATTGTAGTGTAGTGGATCATTATCACGATAGCACGAAACCAACAGTATGAAACAGATGAAACATATTTCAGACTACTCGAATTACAAAGCGCTCCCTGCACCATTTTGACTCTAAAATAGCTATGATTGTGACGTATCGCGGGTAGTATCACTAGAGTAATCGCCACTTAGAGCGCGGAAGCTTAAACGACACAACATTAGGCTCCAGGTCTAGATAAACCTGCCCATAAATCTATACTTTCACGTTATTCATAATTTCTGTCGCTTAGCGCCAACCCAGTTTCTAAATAGCCGTTCGAGTAAAAAGCTGTTTTCAATTGGATGTTATCTTGGTTTTAATTTCAGTAGCTCAATTATAGATATTAGACGTAGTGTAGCAAGAAAAAATACCCAGTTCACCAACGCCAGTGGTAGGAATCCACCTTACAGTGTTACTACTTGAAAAATGCAACTCAACTATATTTTATAAAACAATTTGAGTTTTTCCACAAAAACACAGCAGTAGGTCAGTAGGATTTTTTCAACCTTTGTGCCATGGCGTCAACAACTTTTAATTGCAATACTACCATAGGTACCATAATCCTCAAATTATTCGTTTGAATGAGGTACATAGTTTTCATGGATATCCCACATAATATATCTACCTACTTCTATTGTGAAACATACGGCGTATACTTATACCTTGTTAAAAATTAGAACTGCTACTCTAATATTCAATTTCCGATCGACACCGACTGGTACGTGGTAGCTAAATAATGTAATTACTTAAAGTTTTTTTCTACGCTAGCTCTGGAATAGACGAGACGACGAATCTAATGTAAAATGAAGCTGTAGCTATAAAGTAAGTAAAATTAATAGCTAAAGTAATTAGAGGTTCAAGTATAATTCTAGAGCAAAAAAAAACCGTCGGGATTGGATTGACTGCGACAAATTAAAGAATTCATAGCGCCTATCAATTCACCGTGTAGCTCCGACTCTTCCGACAACATGTACACTTGTGCAAGAACAGTAAACTGTTTAAGTACAGTACACTTACCTACATATTATGTATATTATACTCGTATTAAGTAAGAACAATGAGTCAAAATTACATTGCTTCTTTACTGCAACACATTTCAGACGTTTTATTAAATAGGTATATAATCGCCTAAGTATGTTTTCTTTTCATGTTATATTTAAATTAGGTCCTCGTCTCTACGTCCTTTTCGATTTTTTTTTTAAATATATTATGTTCATGTTCTGGGCGTCTATCCAGGTATTTTAGGATTCATTAGTCGACTAGGAAGTAATCAATCAAATAATCAAAAATGATTTTAATATTTTTTTTAAATAATAGTGAAATTTGTATAAATCTAATATTATTAAACTAAATATGATATTGTATATTACGTTATCTATTTGTATAGACTTAACCATTTCTCCTTAAAATCATATTTTAGGTTTCGGTAGGTTTAATTTTTGCAAAAATAGTAACCCATTCTTGCCAAAAGTTAGTTGTAGTAAGTACCTAATTGTGTACAAACTTTTTGACAAATGCTCATAAACTGGTAAATTATAAATTTTGTTTTTGGGATTTTATTTTAGTGACCTACTGTTGAAACTCTGTCAAGTACGGTCGCCGGGGGCTGGCAGTTAAGGTCTGTAGGACGCGTTTCTGGGTCTAGCTGTTGAAACGTTATTAATAA